>VSMD01037608.1:0-31513 GCA_008750895.1 Mirza zaza
AAGAGATTATTTTCAGCATAATTTTCCCTTTATTTTAGTCTTTAGTTCAGTTATGTTTCATTTCTCATTTCAATTTCAGTTAGGTGTATATGAGGATTTTACATAGTTAACAACATTTATGGTTTGTAATCTATTTTTAAAATCCTTTCTGAATTGTGAAAGCATCATTTTTTTAGAAGCAATAGAATAAAAATAATGAAATAGCCAAATATCTACATATATTAATTGCTCTGCACCTGCACAATTACTCTGTGATTTTTCACATTCTAAAATGGTACTTGTCCCTCCCCTTTGATAAAAGAATGCACAACCACAGCTTCTGGTGCTTTTTTCTCATTCCAGCAGCTTTTGTTTGAGTTTGATGAAAAGGAATATATTGAGAATAGTAATGTGAACTAATGCTTCTTATTTATTTATTATTTTATGTGCCAGGCACTTGAGTGTTTAAAATAGATGAACTCATTTTTTCCTCACAACATCTACATAGGGTAGGTGGATGATCCTCATTTTACCAAGGAAGAAACTGACAAAGTTTAAGCAACTTGCTCAAGGTTCACATATCTAGTGAATGGAGAGCTGGGATTTCAGCCCAGGTATTATCACTCTAGAGCAGAGGGTCCCCAACCTATGGTAAGTTGAATAATTATTTCATTGTATGTAACAATGTAATAATAGAAATAAAGTGCACAATAAATGTAATGAGTTTGAATCAGCCCGAAATCATCCCCAGTCTGTAGAGAAACTATCTTCCATGAAAACAGTCTCTGGTACCAAAAAGATAGGAGACTGCTGCTCTAGAGGTTGGATTGATTACTTTATATTCCCTCTATAGATCTTGCTTTATTTATAGAAAAACAAAACTAACAAATGGAAAACACTTTTCAGTGATGAACATCTTATTAAAGGGGTATTCTATTAATAACCCATGGGTGCAAAATTGTAACATATGCTACTTCTAAAATCTTGAATAACTAAACAACACGGGTCCTAGACTAGTTTGCAGTACACTCAGCAAACATTTTCCACATTTGTCTAAATTCAGAAATTCACTGGACTCTTTAAAAGTCTTAATTGTATGGATAACAGCAGAAAGTACTTCCTTTGCTGCCTACACTAAATCAATTATTTGGCACCTAAAATGGCCACTTTAAGGACAATTTGAAAGATTTTTATCAAATCATTTCAAATTCTGGAGCTCAGAATAGTTCATTCATTGTCAAAAAGCACTTGAGAAAGCAGGAGTGTCAGTTCAGAAAAGACAAAATGACCAGAAAAAGACATACAAGCCCTCATTTTACTGGACAAAACTCCCCTCCATTTTCTACTAAGAAAAGAATAAAATAATTTTAATTTCCTTTAAAATTTATTAAATTTCTCACTTTTATAAAAATAGCATCAGACTAAACTCTTGGGAGATTTAACTAAATTTTGAAATGGCAAGGAAAATGCATATTAAGGTTCTGAATCAGAAAGTCTGCATGGGTATAAAAACATACTAAGCTAGTTATATTTTCATTATCTTGCAGTTTCATCTTACCACATGATATTATTTTATTTCCATGACAGTAGTTTGCAGTAGCTACCCATTATCTAGATTAAGAGGATTCATAACTGAATTAAGACAGGGCAAATAAGTAACCAATTTAACAATTTATACTGAGATATTTTTATGGTTATTTCCCAGATGATTTCAGTGAGATAAAAACATAATATGTTAAATAGCAATGAAAGCTGAGTTTCACAATTATTAAATACTTATTGAAATATCATCTGTTAACTAGCATAATTTACATGATAAGAATACATAACTAAGACAATTTTGAATTATATTTAAAATCTTTATACTGAAGGGAAAACAAAGATTACAGTATGCCTATGCTTCTTATATATAATTTCAGAAAATTATTTTCTTATTTTTAAAGCTAAAAACAAAATGTGAAAATGAAAGACAAACTACCCCTATAGATCAGAAATTTACCATCAAATATCTTGATAAGTTTTTTCTTTCTTTTTTGTTAAGACACATTTTATTTACCAATTCATTCACTCGTTCATTATTTAAGATGTTTTCTCTTGAGGCTATAATTCAACGTGTTCATCTATTCATAATATTCATAGTATTCATAGTCCTTAAGCATGCTTATTTTGGAAAAAAACTATCCTGGTTAGACTCCAGCTTTGCTATTTATTAGCTGACTGGCAATTGGCAAATTACTTTACCTAACTACCAGGCTCCTCATCTATAAAATAAGAATAATAGTGTCTATTTGAATAAGGTTGTCTAAAAATTAAATGAGATAATTCATAGAGCCTAGCACAAAGTTAATATTCAATAAATACTATCAAGTACTGAGTAAAAAATTAATAGTTCATTTGACTACTAAGCACTTGGGAAATCTTTTAATAACAATATCTCATAAGAGCTTTGTAGTATTCTGTGGAACTAAGCAATGGAAACTCCATGAGTAAAGATTGAGCTATTAGAAGATGCTACCACCAGGTTCGGTTGGGAATTCCACAACATTTTATCATGAAATACAAAGGAACTATAAGGGATATAGCAGGAAAAAATAATGACAGGAAGTAATTGGAAGAAATTAAGATAAAGTACTTGGAAGGTGATTAGGTGCTATAAATCTTGGTAAGAGCTGTGTGAGATCTGGGACAATACTGAATCTGTAGATTTAGGGCCACAGTTGTTCTGACATGCTCTCAAACTCAACCAAAGAAGAAAAGACTCAATGAGGTATGGAACACTTTATGGAATAGATATTTTCACTACGTTTCATTACTCAATTTTTTAAAAATTCCAAAAACTTTTAAGTGATCTGGAACAGTGTGCTTTTTAAGAGGTTATGTTTAAAACTTCCTAAAAATAAGTCACCTTCGACAGTGAGAGTGATCGTTTCTGTAATGCACTTATTTCAAAATTCTGAGTTTGCATATTTTCTATCTCCTTCTGCTGGAACAGAGTTAAATAAATACAAGTAGGGTTATAAATGTGTCAAATAGCATATTATGTAGCTCTTAGAATTGATTATTTCCTATGCTTTTATTAATTCATAAATTTCTTTAGGTGTTACAATTAGGATTGATCCTAGCAAGGTTTTGTCTGTAGTCCTGGAATAGTGAATCCTCCTATTAATTGTTTTGGGAGAATAACTCTTGATACAGGTAGAGAGGAGATGGAATTCTAAACGTTAACTAGTGTCTGTAAGAAATGTTTTAGATAAAAGTGGAGATGAAAACAAACACATTGAGTTCAGTGATAATTAATATCAATATTTCCTCCTAGGGTTGTGTGTGAGAACTCGTGAGGAGACATCTATGTCCTAAAGGTGTAATGTATCTCCTGTGTTATATCATCTGTAATTTCTAAAGACCTTATATGCTAAAAGATCATTATGGGTAACCATATTCAAACTTACACTCTTAATTCTAGAATAGAAATTGCTAGAAAATCAGACTCTATTTTTTAAAAATCATTTCTCCTTTTGATCCTAAATTTAAGTAATTAAGAGAAGCTTGTAGATTGCATATTTTACTACAATGTGTAAGATTTAGCGATGAAGAGTAACTTTTTTAAATTTATTTTCAAGGAAATATGAGAGTACAAACATTTTGGTTGCATTTTATATCTTCACCTCTCCCTAGCAAGGGTTAGAGGTATGCCCTTCCCTTCCACAATGCTCACCACATCCCTCAGATGTGTGTCTACCCCCCAACTCCCGAACCCCTGGTGCAGGTATACCCTGGACAGACCATGCTGCTGCTTTCCTGCAGTTTACATTCGTGTGGCCAATGGGATAAGCAAATAGTCTCTCGACACATATCTGTAGAACATGTGAAAGAAAAAAAATGAATAAATATTTATTTCAATCAATCATTTTATGTCCATATTCTGATAGAATCTGATTATTACTATCTGTACAAATTTTTTGAAGAGTTCTCATAATTTTCTATTTTGAAGACAAGATATAATATGTTTTCCCTTTAACAATAGGCTACCAAATCATTCTTGATTTTACTTCTGTATCTATAAATATGCAATGAAGTTTACTCACATTTATGCGTTTTGTTGTAATTGCAAAAGGCACTTAAGGAAATATATTAATGTGAATATCGTTTTGACTCACTTTTCTTTTTGAATTTTTTTGGAATTAAGTCTGAAGTTTCTGCTTTTCTTTTTTTAACCAGCTGTCAATGAACAAAGTATAAAATGTGTCGTTTCCCTATTCCATTCTCTGTCACAAAGCAATAAAACATTTATTAGTAAACTGTATTAAAAAGGCTACATTGACTTTCTCAGAGTGCTCTTTTCAGGCAGTCCAAAAGAAGAGTAGGCAACACCTGTGCAGGTGCATTATGTATTACCCCTTCCTAACCATGTGCATATTTAATATATAAACTGTCATATATTTAATCAATATAAATATTTAAATCTATATACGATAGTATTTTAATAATATATTAACTTAAAGAAACAGAATGTTTCCAGAGATGCTTTCAGCTATAAGTTTTTACATGAGCCCAACCACATGTCATTTATCTAGCTCGCCTCTTTAAAAAATCAATTTGTACAATTAAGAAAAACTTTAAAAACCCAGGCTCCTAATTTCACTGGTAATTGAACTATTATTCTCCTGCTTTCCCTTTGATGCCAGCTTTCTTCTGCTGCTGTGAGTGCGGGGCTCTTTTATGACCAAAGGTCAACCCTATATCACTGCATTTATCAATGCCCCTGCTGCAGAGATAATAATCTCCAATGATCTCACCCCAAACCAACACCATTCTTTTCAAATGGCTGATTCTATTTTTAAAATACTATTAATTTTTTTCTAGGTCATTATTTTAACCTATTAATTAAAGCCATTGTGCTGATCAATGACCTTGTTTTAAAACTTTTTTAATAACACATCAGAAAATTGCATTCATAATAAAGGATTAGTTTTAACAATATCTAGAATTTAGTTTAAAATTTTCACTTAATGGTGCTAGGTAAAAAGCCAAGCATTGATTGATATAACACCCAAAAGCCATTTACTGGAACAGATTGTTATCAAAAGACAAAGCTGAAATATCTCATACCAACAGTATTATTTAGTTTTACTCAAGACACAGAAAATACTATCTGCTTACCAACAAAGAGAGGAGTGCAATCTTTTACTCTTACAATGAACTAAAACCAGAAAATAAGATGTTGAAAGTTTTTAAAGGGTTAGATAATGCCAGTGATGAAAATAAATATTTCCTTCCTTAAATGTTAAAATCGTTTGAAATATGCATAATATCTCATTTAAACATTCAAGGTTGTAGAATAACAACCCTAAGATAAATAAGTTATACTGTAAATAACTAGAAATGATTTTGTTTGCTTTATAAACTGTTTTCTTCAAAATGCCCTAAACGTTAACTTATGTTATACCTGTCAGTACTGTGTGGCAGAAAGAGATGGGGACAAGGGAAGAAGGTTGGATTTTGTCCTAATTCTGTCACCAACTAGATGTGCTACCTTATTTGAAGTAATTAATATTCCTGGGTCTCAGTTTCCTCCTCTGAAAAGTAAGCAATCTAGAATAGAATAGACTGTTGAATTCCTTATATTTCTAAAATTTATAAGCCTATTAAATCCAAGCAGCTTATATTTGACACAAAAAGTGTTATGAACTAGACATCTCATTTAACCCACTGATTTTAATTATGATTTTTTAAATAATTGTTTTTCACTGCAATACTAAGATTTATTTTACCTGAAATCAAGTTTTCTTTCTTTCAGAACCTAATTTTAAAGTGGTTCCTGATTTTTACTTTTTTTTCAATACACTTGTCATTTAATACCTATGAATCTTTAACTAACTTGTTCTCTCTACTTGCAATATCATTACTACTTTTTGTAGATTTTTTTGTGGCAATTTCTTACTCATATGTTCTCATTAGTATAAATGTCATTTCTTCTGAGCTTCTGTATTGCACTTGGGGCATATTATATATATCTTAGTATCTTCTGAATGTTATATTCTGAGTATTGAATAAATGCTTATTATATAAATGATTATGAACAGAGTTATTATAGTAAGGACAGAAAGACATCCAAAATTTCATTTCTTCTTTCAAAGACTTAATCCTGAATATGGAGGAGCAAGCATGTTAGACATAAAAAGAACATTAGATAGTAAAAGTGAAGAAAAGGACTACAAAGAAAAGTAAAAAAATGGAAGAAAAAAGTGTTGAAAAAAGTATGTACATTCTGTGTTAGGCACAATACAATGTACTTTCACATATTTAATCTCTATCTCTAAGATATTTTTCAATTTAAAGTTTAAACACATTGCTATAGTAATTAAATGACGACTATAATCTTACTATAGTAATTATTTTACTAAAATAATTAATAAAATAAAAACAACAAATAATATTCAAATGTTAAGAAGTTGACAATAAATTTTTCAATAAACAAAACTTCTTAATATCCAAAAAACATAAAGCCATTGGACACATTATGTTTAAAATCAGTAATTTTCTAACAAATCAATAGTCCAAAGACGTACATAGAAAAACCATAGATAGAAATGCAACTACATAATAATGATTTAAATGTTTGTCCTCACTGATAATCAAATAAATGCAAATTAAACAGTAAATCTGCACTTTTCACACAGTATTGTGATTGTTGGTTTATTTCTTGGTATTCCCTGCTAAATTAAAATCACCCAGGGCCAGGACTGTGTTCTTTATTGATGCATCTACACTGCCTATATAACAAAAAATCTACAAAATTCTCTTGAATGCATTAATATATGGATGAAAATGATGGCAGTTACTGCTGGGAAGGTATTGTGGATTAGGCTATCTAAAACACTGACTTCTGACCTGGATTCTAAGCTTGGAAACACAGGCCCATTGAATAATACTTACTTACTCATAGGATATTTTCTTGTAGGAACCATTCACCTCCACAGACCCTTTAACCTTCATACAGCCAAAAGATGAACTTATCTTCTCCAAAACACCTGCTCTTCCTGTATATTTTTATCTTGATTAATGGTTCAACCTATGACTTCATCAACCAGGTTAGAGATAGAGCAGTCAGTCACTTCACATCTTCTATTAGGTCATTAAGTATGAAATGTCCAATTTCCTTAGTTTGACTGTTGATATCTTGGACATTTCACTTTGACACTTCTTGTTTTATTTTTATCATGAAGGTACATCCTCATTCTTCCAAATTCATGGCTTCCGGCTAGTGATTATCTTTCAAAATTTTTTAGAGAAATTTTGTGAAACCATGGAAAAGTTAAAAATCTGTATTATTTTCAAAGATGAGTTCCATTGTGGAACCAATACAGCACAGACAGCCTGAAATATCAACAAAGTGTTTGGGAAGGATGTGGCTAATGAATGCATGGTATGTCAGTGATTTGTGAAGTTCTGTTCTGGTGATTTTAATTTTGAAAATGAGCCACATGGGTGACCTGAGACCAAGGTGTATAATGATGAACTGAAAGCTGTAGTGGAAGTGAATCCATCTCAACCTATGCATGAATTAGCAGCAAGTCTTGATGTTTCTATTCCAACAATATGAGACCATCTGAAACAAATGGGCAAGGTAAAGAAGCTGGATAGATGGGTACTGCATGAATTAAATGAGCATCAGAGAGAAACAGTCTCAAAGCTTGTCTTTCTTTGCTGTCACAACATAAATAAGAACCATTTTACACTGTATTGTGTGATGCAAAACGGATTCTCTTTGACAATTTCAAATGTTCGGCACAATGGTTGGATAAAGAAGTGTCAAACACAGTCCAAAACCAAATGTTCATCAAAAAAGGCTAATCGTATCTTTCAGGTGGTCCAACGCTGGTATTATACACTACATCTTCATGAAACCTGGTCAATCCATTACAGAAGACATCTACTGCAACCAGGGGGATGAAATGATGAGGATGCTTGCGATTAAGCGGCTGAGGTTGGTCAATAGAGACAGGCCAATCCTCTTGCAAGACAACGCTTGACCACATGTAACACAAATAACAACGTTCATACTATAGAAGCTGGACTTGAAAATTCTCTGTCATCCACCACATTCACCAGGCCTTTCATCAACTGACTACCACTTCTTCCAGGCTCTCAACTACTTCTTGCAAGGAAAAATGTTCAATTCTCAACAAGCTGTGGAAAACACCCTTTGCGTTTTCATCGTCACTCGCTCTCCAGACTTCTTTGCTGCTGACATAAACAAGCTACCATTAAGATGCCAAAACTGTCGGTAATTTAGGCACATACTTTGATTAATTATACTGCTTCTTGTTTGAGATATAAAATCGAAACTTCTGATTTGAAATCGGACATTTCATATTTAATGGCCTATCCATTTTTAGTCACTCAGTCCTTTGCTTTTACTTTCAAATCTGCCTCTCTCCTTTACATCTCCACTCTCATTTTCCTCCTTTGAAGCCACTACAATAGACTTTTAATCGTCTTTTCTGCTTTCAGTGTCAGCCCACTTCAATCAATTTTCCAAAGTGCAGCCACAGTGTCACTTGTCTTGAAATTCCTTAGCGATTCATGAAAGTCCTTTTGTAGAGTGGAGAGCTTTTTCCCTACTTTGCCACCTACATCTCTTCACCCTGGCTGCACTGTCAGCTTCACAAACACTGAACCACTTGTGATAATTTAGACACACCAAATTCTCAACACTTGTAGGTTTTGCATCTGCTAGTCCTGGTGTGCCCATTCCAATCTTAGACACTGGTAAGGCTGCATCCATTCAAGCAGGCCAGACTAAAGTGTGACTTTTTATGTGCATCTTTCCTTAACTGTCCTCTGCAGACATGATATTGCTTTGCTTTGTAACACCTCCATACTTCTATACAATCCATTACTATACTTATCTTACTATTAATATATTATAATACATACCTATCTTTCCTCCTCAACTTCTGTGTGTCCCAAGTGTGTGACACATACTCATAATTCAAAATTTTCTCAGTGTTTGTTATTGTGCAAGTAGTACCAACTAACAAAAAGCTCAAGGTGGGACAGAATCACTCAGGTAGATTGATTGAGTCAATGAATTTTAATTTCAGAATATTTTCAAAACAAAAAATAATAATTTTTGTATTTTTACATTTTCATAGACCTAAACTGATATGTGTGCTTTAACGGTTGATGCTGACCAACTAAAGTCTGCATGTTAAGAAGCCACCTCATGGTTTTAATAGTACTATGATAGAAATTAAGATATATAGATCAAAACATGAAGTATAATGTTGATTAAATGATGTTTCCTATGTTAAATGGAGGACAAAGTGTTTATATTCAGACTTAATGGAATAAAGAATATAACTCCATTAAATCACAACTTTAGTTTTTTGACACACTTTAAAATATTTTCTTGGCTATCTAGTTACCTTGAAAATATTTTTGAAATGATTCTCAAACAACTTTGAAATGACTGTTTTTTCAATGGTTTAAATCAAGATGTAAAAACATGGCACATTTAGATGAATGAATGACTGAGAATGTTATTTATTCGGACCTGTCTTTAGCAGAGAAAAAATTTGCTTCTGTGTTACTGTATCCCATTGTCCTTCTATTTCAAAGCTAATATTTTGAAAAGATTGTCTACTTCATGAAGAAATTTAAATACCCATAACCTGTGCCTTATGTTAATAAGAACATCTATTGTGACATAGGAAGTATATGGAATAGGACAGTGGCTAAAAGATCTGTGTCCTATTTTTGTCTTTAATTTTTGTTTTAAAAAGCATAATTTATTCTACATTTATTCTTTAAAAATAAAACAAAGCTCTCTAGCCATATCCTTGTTACTCCATGGTGATTTTGGAGGGATGCCTGAGATTATTTTTGGAGCCTTGGAGGAAATAAGACCAAGTAGCAAAAAAGACCAAGTAGCAAACTTAGGGTTTATTCAGGAAGAAGATACTAGAGTCATCTCTATAAACTAGGTTAATGAGAAGGAACCACAGCTCAGCAAATATAAAATTAAATGCTCTGATGCCCCCATGTAGTAATGCTATGGGGAAGGAAAAGGGTAAAAAGTAGTGGGTGAAAGGAAAACTGAGCTAATCTGTTGAACTACAGTGAACATAGTAGCACAGAATTCTAAGTTATATGTAAATAACTTAAAATATAAATACTCTTTACAAAATATGAGGTCTACCTTAAGGTTAGTTTGCTTAATTGCCAGATTGTTTTGACAGGAGAATGATGTTCTATTTGTTTATAAATGCTTAATGCATTATTCCAAAGAGGAGTACAAATATGCTGATGTTGTGATTGATATTATAGTTTATTAAATTTAAGATATTATAAATGAATTAATTCGACAAAGTTTTGATCATTATGAGAACCCCCATTAATGGAAAATTCTGTTCATCTTTTATATGGAATCAGTGAAAATGTTTGGCATTATTTCTGAAAAGAGGATTAAGATCTAGAAATAATGATAAATCAAATTTTGTATTTGATAATTCCTTGACTTTGGCATCACTATGAAATGTGTACCGTTAACACTTCACTATCTTTAGTCAATTCAACACCTACTCTGACTCTTAGGCTCACTCGTTTTAATTTTGTTTTCTCTTGTGCATTTTTATTTTAGTACTGATGCTAATTTTAGATATGAGAACTTAACTCACTTGCATTTTCTAGGTCTCAACAATAAAGGAGGAAAATTGGCCAAAATTTTCTCTATTTTTTTTTCCAAATCTAACATTTCATAGCCCTCTGACATCTCTCCTTTCACTCCTCACACTTTAGAATGCATGGCAGCAAATACACAGCAGGTGCTTAATGAATGCTTGTTTAATTAATACGGCATCGCTTTTACCACTTTAGCCATCTAGGCTGACTGCAGAAAGATTGTGTATCTTAAAGTTTTTCACAAAACTAATGGTCGGAACATCTCAGAATTCTATCCAACTGATTGATTTGAAATCATTGGCTTTATATTCTTCCCATAAAGCTGCGGGTTTTTACAGCTTTATAGACAATAACGAGTACACTTAATTACACATGCATAGTAGCAGTAATCTCTAAAGACAATTTAATTTCTGAAGCCATGTACTATAATCTCAGCCAAATCATAGAATCACACAAATCAAATGGGGATGAAATGTAATGATGAAAACCAATTTGTTTCACTTTGCAGTACTCTAAACTTATCTTTGAATATTTGGTAACTTATAACTCATCAGTCATATTAGAACTAAATAATGTAAATAGATATTTTTAATTAGAGTGAGATAATTACAAGATATTAGTAAAAGACATATAATTCATACTATGCACAGCTGAATGTAGAGAAAAGCATAATGAGTTCCTTTTTTGGAGAAGAATGTAATTATACTTAAAAACACAAATTTGCTCAGTTAGGTATGACATATATACATAATGGTTGAAATACTGTAAAGGTTAAGGGGCTATTAATATAAAAACTATCTAATTAACAATACATAGTTTAAAGAATTTGATGCCATTGTTTTGATTTTTTAGTACATTTGCAATTGACGATAAAAGCAGATCAAAATAAAGTATTCCCAAAAGTTTCTTGCAGAAGTTTCAGATGTATAATACTTTTGTTCAATAAAGCATTGAATATGTAGATAATTTATAAAAATTATCTGCAATTATTATGTCATAATCTGATTTTTTATCCTTAACATCAAGCACAATAATTGAGTACAATCAAAAGCTATACTATTTCTTTGCCAAATGAAATGCTTTACATATGGACATTTCTGATATAGTTGTTCTAAAGGTTTAGTTAGTATTTTTTTCATACTAATCAGAATAAGTGGCCAATACGTCAACATAATTTGAAAATAATCTGATAAAAATACAAACCTTAAATTTACATTAATAATTTAGGCTAACGCTTACTAAATCCACTGGAAGGAAAAGAAAACTTTTATTCCAAACTTCACACGTAGAAACAGGAACTTCATACAAGCATGTTGCTGAAAACTTCAAAAGTCTAGGAGAAATGAGTTATTTCAAAAATGAGTTTGATTTAAATGTAAGCTCGAGGTAGTTATGAAAAACATTAGGGGAAATTGGAAAGACCTTGTTAAAATAATTGAGCTTACAGAAGCAGTGATAAGAATGCAAATCTGAAAATTGCCTCCGCATCACATAGCTAGCTAAATAATCCTAGTAAGTAGAATCGTTTTTCTTTCTCTCAAAGCAAAATTGGAATTTTAATAGGCACAAAGAAAAATAGTATGGAAACCAGAAGCACCTGGATTTCCATCTCTTGTGATACATGTTAAGGCAGGTGTAAAAGAAAATGGTTTTATCTTTTAAGTTTCTAAAACCAAAGACAAATACCAAATTTTAGGATTTTTAAAATGATCTATTATGACTCATGAATGTATTTAATGTTTTGGAATAAACAAATAGTATTTCCAACTTTTCCATTTTTGAGTACCATAAACCTATTTTTGATATATCATACACATTTATTATTGTATATTTTCCTTCTTTATGTTTCAAGGTGTGCCTCCTCCCTCCAGATGTCTCGGATTTAGATACATCTATAAAACTTTGCTTTGACAATGTTACCTAATGAATCAATTATCTTCAATTTTCATCAGTTTTCAATGGATACATTTTTTGGTCCATGTCACTAAGTCTTAAAAAATCTTATGTAATCAACTCACACACACACACACACGCACACACACACAGTGCTCATATAAAAACCATGAGACATCTCAGTGCTTGACTTTCCCTACATTCACAACAGTGATTTATGACTATGAAATTTACAATATTCTGTTAGAGGGAACATGTGTAGAGTGACTCTGAAATTCTAGGTTCTTTAGGGACTATAGCATAAGAGTGGCACCAGAATTGGTCAAATATTTTATATGCAATAGTGTGTTATTTTCTATGTCTGGCAAAATAATTGAATTCTGAGATTCACTAGAGAAGCAGACAATTTTTGGTGTCATTTTGCTTCTTAGCCTTTCAGTTTGCTATGGAAAATTTAAGGTTTATGTTGTTAACTGGTTCCACCGTGTTACCCTAAACATACCCTGTAAAGGTTTAAACTTCTAGGGACCCTGAGAAGCATTGCATGCTATGCATAACAAAGATTTTTCAGATTAAAGTATGATAAATGTGAAGTCAAACACTGTTTCCTGTGAAGGTGCCAATTTCCAGAGAAAATTCCTGGCTCTGCTCAAACTCCTCCTTTGTGGTTGGGAGTCAAGTGTGTGGATCTTGTGGCTGTGTTTTCCTGGAGAAGGTGGGAGGCAGCAGAAACCCTAATGCAATGATGACTGAGGTTCAATTCTTTCAAGCTTGCATGGGTCCTAAATAAATCATACTAATAAATGCTTTTTTCTCTTTACAAAGCAACTTAAGTTGGACTAAACTCTAATCAACTGGTAAATTGATAATTTACTTCCATATATCTTTCAATAATTATACTTTTATATCCTCCCCAGATCGTGTGTGTAATGCATGCACACACTTGCATTCTCTTAAGAAAAGTTTCAATGGTGATAACACAGGCATTATTTCAGCACGGAAAGAGCTCTACAGCTTATGCTTCTAATGTAGCTAATGAGGAGATGCAATTTAACATACTCAATTTTTAAAAATAACATTTTAGTGTTTTTCTCATATTTAATGTGGACTTCTACACTTCTCTGTAGAGACTGTTATAGAGTTCAAGCCACATAATCTATATCTTGGCAATCAACTACAATTATGCACTGCTTTTTTAAAAAAATACTATATAAACAACAAATCTGTAATTATTCAGGCATTCTTTATGCTGTTTATAGACTCATTTCTTACATCAGCCCTGACACATATTAGCTGTATGAAGGACCAGTGAAGCCTTTAAAGTCTGTTTCTCTTGCATAAAATAAGACTTATAATTTCTTCTTTATGGTACTGTAGGATAATCAGAATAAAATATATGAAATGACAAAGAATTATTAAGCGATAATTTAATTACGCATTTGTTCCTCCACACTGTCCATAAATTGTCCATTTTATTAACTAGTGTTTTAAACCAAGAGTTAGAAAATAGAAAAGGTCCATATTGTCTACTTGAGTATTTTTTTGGCCTTAATCAAATAACCAAAAAGATGCAGTTGAAAAATAAATACATACATTTCCTACATAACTTCTATTCTGCTTGTACAAAACTAATGTCAAAAAGTAAGAAATAAATTCACTGAATCTAAATAGTTCTCTTTTCTCCTGAATTTATTTATTTTTTTAACCCTAGTATAGGACTCTTTTTGAAGTGAGTGGAAGCTCAGTATATTTTTTTTTTGTATTTATACAGAAGTAATAAAAATGTTCTTAAAAAGGCTTAAAAGAGTGGTTTAAATTCCCTGGATTACTTATTATTCAACTTCTTGGACAGGGATGTATAAACTGTTGGCTTATGTCTTACAGTAAAACATCACAGGATTCTAAAAATATTGCATGTTTCCAAAGAAGGACACTGTTCTTTAAATTTAAAAAACAAATTCCCAAAAGACATCTTGAGGAGAGTTTTCCAAAGAAAAACAAAGCTTTCGTACTCCACCAGCAGGGACAGACCTAGAAGCAATCTGGAAGCCACCATAAAGGCTGCCTATGGCATTCTGTACAGCCCTGGCTGCTTCTATTCTTGCCATTCAGGTTCTGTAATTACAAATTGAATGGAAAGAAAGAAGGACAGAAAATGTGGCATAAGTCAACCATAAATGTGCTTTCTACATTTAAAATTGTTACAATGTACTTTTAAGCTGTTAGTAATATAATTTCTTTCCACAAGAAGACATTTGACAACTGCTTTCTGGCCCCAAAAGTCTTAACCTTAATAATAAAACAAGCTGCTGAATAACTATTTAAATTTCATGTTTTGTAGATTTATATACATATACATTAGAAATATTTTATCTCTTATGATAATAGGATGAACAACTATATCAATCAATTTATTTATAACTTTCCTAGTCAGTAGTAACAAGCTAAATTTCTATTCCACACACATCTCTTTTCTATATATGCTTCAATCCAACTCTTGTGCCAGACCAGATAAAGAAAATTCTTAGTGAAATTTTCAAGTTATCACAGAGAGAAATGAAAGTATGCAATTATCAGACAGTTTTTGGTCATATGGGTGCAGGGGTGGTTAATAAAGTTTCAAATGAATCAACAAACCACCATAAATAAATCCACTTCTTTGGATTTCTGCCATGGAAAGCCCTCAGAATGTTTTTAACTACCCTCTCACATTAGACATGCTTCAAGACTGGGTTATGCTTGAAGTCTGAGATTTGTCAAAAATGTTGGGAATGATCTCCTCAGTTTTGAAAAAAAAAAAAAAATTCCAAAAGATTTTCTTTCTGATCTCCTTAAAACAGTTGGTGGAAACCAGGTCACTTACCCAGTTTTCCATCCATACATCCAAATCTAACTTTATTTTGTTGTTATTATTCCTAATACTATCAATACCTATGTGTCTGAGAGTTTATTTTCTGTAATATCACTGATGATAATACTTCTTCATGCTCATCCAATCAAGACTAAGCTAGAACTATTATATTATTGAAGGAGGCAGACGGTGAACATAGTAGTACTTGGGAAAATTAGGGAAGAGTTCAAGCAATCCTGTGAGGCTAGATGTATGCATTTTTGTTGCTATTGCTATGAATGTCAATTTTTAAGTACCAAATATGAATCAAATATCCCCTCCTAACATCTTCTACACAATCACTCTCTAGCTGTTTGAACTTAGCAAGTACTTTGCAATTTTGTGTCAGTTTCCTCTTCATAACAAATGTGGGTATCTTATAGCACAAGTGTAAAAAAGTGTGGGCAAAACTTACCTATTGTGTATTGTTCTAAGAAGACAATCCATTCAGAATAGTTACTGTAATATTGCAGTTAGTCAATAATGCTAGTCACTGCTATTACTAAAAGGAGGTAGTTTAGAAACGTCAGATTCATTTTCAAGTCTTCCACAATTAATGCTATTAATATTTCTCGAACATCACATTCTATCCCAAATTGCCTCTATAATTAATTGAAATTCTTACTATCATTGTAAAGGGAAATGTTGGCAAATGTTTAGAATATCTGTATTGTTCTTTTTCATTCTGATTGTTTTCTATAGCAAACGCCACTTGAATAATTATTTATAAACCTTCAAAAGACTTTCTTTAAAATGTACATTCTTATCAAGAGATCACTTGGCTTTTTGAGACTTCCATCAAAAATTCTGTTCATATAATCAAAAATTCCCAAAGAGCACAGCTTTGCTAAAAAGATGCAGCATGTGTCTATGTTCTAATTACTAATATCAGGAACCTAAATAAATAAGAGGGAATAAACTTTACAAGTGATAAAACTAAGAACCCAGTGAGTCTACGATACTCACCAATCAAACAAAGTATAAATTCAATATATACTTTCCTATTATAAATACACACATATATAGACAGATATGTCCATATATGTATATATACACATAAATATAAACAATATATAATACAAAGCTTTCTATAATCCACATTATTTAAACAGAATTATATTTGCTAATAATTCAATAGTGTGAAACAAAGGCACAGAAACAGACTAAATCTCCTGATTATGCCATTCTGCATGTTCGAAGCCAGATATTTATGTGACAAATAACAGTTAACAAGTGTCAATCATATTTGTATAATAAAAATGTTTCTTTTAAAGAAAAACATGTAGTATAAATTCAATAATTGCTCTTCCTTATTTCTAAAACTGCAAATGACATATGTTGTGCTACTAAAATGCAATTACCAGTTGTATGAATTTATTTGTTGATATACTATATATTTTTTTAAATTTTAGGTTACTACAAGTTACTCAGCTTCTAATAGGTCACTTATTCTTTATACGCATATTTTAAAGCATGTCATCCTAAAATTAACATTGTGTCACTAACGTTATTGTCTCTTTCTCTCTCTCTCCCCCTCTCTCTCTGTCATGAGTACAGTGACAGTGTCATCGTGCTATAACAAGGATAAGTCCCAGGTGCTCTGCAAACACGGGGGTAAGATAATGATCATTCCTCTTGGGGGAG
Source organism: Mirza zaza (assembly GCA_008750895.1). Taxonomy (NCBI): domain Eukaryota; kingdom Metazoa; phylum Chordata; class Mammalia; order Primates; family Cheirogaleidae; genus Mirza; species Mirza zaza. Next base: position 17,093 of record VSMD01037608.1, read on the forward strand.
TTAGGAAAGGAATCATACAAGTAAAAATTGAGATTCAGAGAAACAGCAGAAACCTGTGAAGCACACAAGAGTAAAAGCCAAAAGGGACAGTATGTGTAAAGGTAAATAAGCATGAGAGAATTTGGCCTATGGCAAGGAACTCCTTATGACTGGTGTGCAGACAATGAAAGGTCTTGTATACCAAAATAGAAAGCTTCAGTTTTATTGTATACAGAAAGTTGTTACTAAAGAGTTTTAAACTAGAGAGTGACAAGATCAGAGACTGGATTAGAGAGGTTGGCTGAATCTGAAGGTAGGAGACTAATAACACTACCTCATATGGAGGTATTGGGCTTTGCAAGAACTAGTATTTGTGGAGTACTTAGAAGAAAGCTTGGCACATAATAAGCTATGTCAGAATTGAATGAATGAATAAATAAATACTTCCTATTATATTTTAACTAGTCACTAGAGAAATTCTCTTATTTGTAGGCACATTACTTTCTTTTTCTTCTAGAGATATATTCAGTTACATAGAATATTATGTAGACCTGCAAACGCTCTTATTTTCAATATGATACCACACCTCTGTTCTCTGTGGTACCAACTTCTTTTTCTTGGATTTCCCCAAAGATTAAGTATCTTACTTTTTGCCAGAGTTTGACAACAGTAATTTCCTGGATGCACAGGGTGAGCCACCGGCATCTCATGGTCTAACTATTCCCTATAAAGACCTCTATCTCATTCTCCACTCATGTCTTCCAAACTAACAAATACTTCCACTTCTCACAGCTCTCTGGTTTTGTGCTTCACAGTAGCCTGTTTCGTGTTGATGTCCCCCGCAAAAGGTACTTAGGTCTTAGCTTATCTAATCTACTGAGTCACTTGCTACTATTTCACAACCCATTTCTTGAAATCTTATGATTAACATTCATTTACTGTCATCTCCTATCCTAGTCTCCCTTTCCTTGTAGGTTTATACATTTCAAAATTCATTTGCTTTCAGTTTAATGAGGTATCAGAAAGGTGTAGAGATAAGATAAATGTGTTCAAGTCCTCTTGTTTTAAATCCCTTGCTTTATTCAAGTAAGGAAACTGAGACCCAGAAAATCTAAACAATTTGTCATTTTCACAGCTGATAAATAGCCATGGACAAAATTAATTCTAGATATACCTGTCTCCACACTTCTTTGAACAATACAAATATGAATTCCAGATGAGAAGATCACAATGATCATATCTAGGGCATGTATATCTCATCAGTAATGACTGAAATCAATATTTAAATCAGCAAGTTATATGCGCTAATATAATTTGAGGTTGTGTGTGATAGATAATAAAAAGCAAATGCAATGTCTATGCCACTTGAAACTTTAATTCTGTAATTTTGTCTCTACTTGAGTTTTTCTTCACTTACTGTTAAAAAATAATTGTAAAATCCCACTAAGTCCTCAAAAGACAACCCAAAGGAGCTTTCACGCTGATAGCAGTAAGAATGGTAATGTATCATCTCGGCATGGCACTGCTTAGAACTATTTCAGTAAACAGGATAAAGCTATGTTAGACTAGAAAAGCTGGTGCCCTCCTATCACCTTTATAGGAGCCATACAGTGATTATGAGAAGCATGAACAGAAAACCACCTTTGGAATCATGAAAGGTTTTTCGTCATTTGAAGCTACACTCTGGATAAGGCTAAGAGGGATATTTTTTTCTCTCTCTCACTTTAGTAAAGCCCCTCAGCAAGTGGTATTGCAGAAAAAAGTTCAAGAAGGAGTTCTGGGTTTGAGGTAGTCTCGTTTTAGCAGCTCCAATGTTAAATTGATAGCTGTCCACATAAACAACTCAAATCTATGTTTACTTTGCATGTACTCATGGAAAAAAAATGGCTTGCATCATAAAATTCTAAAACCCACAAGTTTTAGCTCCTCTGTCACATCTCAGTGCATTTAATATCCTTCTGCCACATTATTTATGACTTCACAAAGAAAGTAGTTATTTCCTATTATCTGTTCAATAAATACGTAGAGAAATGCAGGCTGCAGAGATACAATTTGTTAATGAAATAGCTCAGAGAATCTTCATGGTGTCTAGTCTCAGAAGCTTGAGCAGCATCTATTAAAGCTTGCTTCAGTTCTAAAGAGTGACTCCAATTTTTACACATTGATATGTTCCACTCAGATGGCCGAGGCATGCTTTCTGAATAGATTATGCAACATGAGTAATGCATGCTGTGATACAGCATATATATGACCACACATGCATGTCTAAACACTTTTCTCTGCTTGTTCAACATTTTTCTATTACTGAGAAGCCTGTCTCATTTCAGAAATGAGATACATACAGAACTTTTCGTTCTTGAAATGAGGAAAAGAAAGAAATCTTGCCTGTTTCAGTCCTTAACCAATTACCATGACACTCTGAATGTAGTATGTTCAAAATATTTTGGTACAAGCTTTAGGGAAGCTATCAGCTAGACACAACGTAGGTAAATACATCATTATTCCCAAGTTTTTATACTTTTACCCCCTTGAAAAACAGCAACCAAAAAATTTTTCACATGCCATCTTCTAAAAAACATTTACCTTATGCTGATAAATCCCCTCATTTAAAAAAGAAATAAATCCTAGGAAAAAATTAGTTATAATACTGTATACTCCTCATATTTTCTGTGAAGATTTTACTTTCCCTGTAATAATGATGCTATCAAAGGAGAGTTATGCCTATTAGGGTAGAAGAAAAAAGACATCAGATTTTTTAAAAAATTTAGAGTAGAAAAGAAACATATTAGACATGATATCCTACTTCTAATCTTAAATGCAGCATGGGTTTTAAAAGCAAATCTATGACTAAACGACTTTAATGAAAAACTTAGAGTCACCAAATGCTGCTTAGGTCTGAATATTCTTTATTTTTCACAATTTAAAGTGCAGTCTAATTTCCTCAAAGAGTAAATATCTTTGGCGAGAGCAGAGTAAAGTAATTTAGGGTCAGGGTAGAACAGTTTCTTGGATTCATAATTTTTATGACAGATTACAGTGCAAAACTCTGGAGGTATTCAGGAGACAAGTGTTTCACTAATTTTGATACTGAATATTATTTATGAACTAATAATATTCCCTTGGATTTCTAAAAATTATTCAATTGTATTAATACGTAGTTAGGCAATGTTCATACTCCGAAAGTAATTTTTAGTCAATTGCATAAGCAATGTAGTTATCACCTTCATGTTATTTTAATAGTAGTAAACATACATTCAGACAATTGTGAAAATAAGTATATCTTACTGGTATATATAAAACATAAGGATTTTTTTAACTAAGACATTCATCAAGGGTGATAATTAATACCTCCGTATACTTGTTTTTTTTTTCCATAGAAATGTTTAGTTACATTTTACCTAACTTATTTTGAAATTCAGCTAGTAATATACCTATTTTGTATAGGATGGCTTACATATTACAACATATTATTTTATGTTTTTCAGAGTCCCAATTTACATTTAGAACATTGACTGTTAAACATGATTAAATTCTGTTAATCCATTTAAAACGTATTTTTTTCTTTTTATTTATTTATTTATTATTTATTTCATCATATTATGGAGGTACAAATATTGTTAGGGTTACAAATATTGCCCCTGCCCCCCTCCCTCCTCCTGATGTGTCCAATCCCCCGGTGGTGTGCGTCACACACATTATGGAAGCATACACCCCTTTCCTCCTCCCCCCTCCCACTTGCCCACCACCCGATAAAAAGTTTAGTTTTGATTTTTTTTTTGACATTTTGGTTACATTGTATATCTTTGCCTCTCCCTAAGAAGGGATTTTGAAATTGTCGCTTTATTCTCTCTGTGTACTCTATCTCAAATATCTAGAAATATCAGGAGCCATAAATAAAGGTCTTAGTCTTGGGGTAGAAATATCTGAGAGGTATTCCAAATTGTTGCTTTATTCTCTCTGTGTACTCTATCTCAAATATCTAGAAATATCAGGAGCCATAAAGGTCTTAGTCTTGGGGTAGAAATATCTGAGAGGTATTCCAAACCCAAGAATCACCTAGAACTACTTCAAGGTGCTCTTATTTAATCAGAATATTAGAGGTTTTTATTGTGAGAGTTTGGACCTATTTGCTGAACTTATTACCAATTTGACAGAAAAAATAGTCTATGAAATATAATTATTTAAATGCATGTGCATATATAGTTCCTGATTTTAATAGTTGCTGCTCATACATGATTTGTGATTTAATATTTTTATCCATATTTGTGTAAGTTTTCACTTTCTATTCACCTTTATTAATCTGAATGTCAGTCTATGGTAATATTATAAAATGTCCTTGGAGGCAAAGTGTTAAATTACCAATCTAAAAGGTGCTGTAAATATTATCTGTTTCTTGGCTTTATCCTACTCTTAGATTTATCTGTTTTCCTCCTTCCCCTGTCTCTAGCTATCCTTGATGATTTTTCATGCCTCACCATATTTTTTAAGTTACTGGAAGTAAAAAATACTGGGGTTGAAGGAGAGAAGAAATAAGTACAAGGTATAGAAGTCAATATTTGAAGAAGTGCTACACACATGCATATAAACATGGAGTTTTATAGAGAAAGTTTTTGAGGAATAGTTAATTAAAAACAAAGCCTCATAAAGTTTGAGATTTTTTTTGCAAATACATCTTTTTTTAATAATGGTAAAAAGAAACATCACCAATGTGATGTTAAATACTATTATATCAACAATGCAACAAGAATAATTTATAATATCTCAACCTGTTTTGTTCCACTGACTTCTTAACTTTGCTATTTTGTCTATTTTTTAAAATTAAAACTTCATTTAATTCATCAGATATTACTGAATATTTTCTATAAACAGGGTACCATAAAGAGCTCAAAAAAAGAAGACTAAACCATTGTTCAAAAATACAAACTTTTAAGAAAAAAATCAAGGTTCAATTTGAGAAAAGAACACAGTTGACTACCAATAAATACAACGAAGTACGTCATAAAAGAGCTATAAATTTTGTGAGGCTAGGTCTGAGTGACATTTTATGGAGTAGGTGGCATTGAGATAGACCCTGAAGCAACACAAGATTTTTGATGTTAAGGGAAGGGACACAAAATTCTTGGTGAAGGGACCAGCTGGAGAAAGTCATGAGTTCAGGAAACAATGATTGTTACCACTTACTGTGTGCCTATTTATGCTAGACATTTTATCTATATCATTTCAGCAAATTCTCAAACAACTCTATCAAAAAGCTATTATCTACATTTTAACATTTGTACCATTCTAATAGATTTTAAGAACCTTGCCAAAGGTGAAAGCCAGGCAAGTGTGAAATAGTCTCACAAACTGGACTGACGCCAGTTATTGGACCCTTAAAAGGCATTCAAATTCACAGTGTTGAGATCTTGCTCACCAAATCAAAGTTCAGTTAGCAATAGCCATGCTTATTCCTAATAGTGTATCAATACTGTAATTCTCTACAGGATGGCTCCAGGAGAATCTGGGCTATGCTTGGGGCAGGCAAGTTTGGTTTCATTTAGCAGAGTGGTGGCATTTAAAGATTGAACTGGAGGAGGAAATATTTTGGAGAGGTGGGGAATAGAGTAAGGAATCTACAGATTCTGCAAAGCCACTGAGGATTTTTAGCAGGCAAATGCAAATGGAAACATGCTTTGAGAAACGAGCTCATGGTTGAGTATAAAGGAGACTGAAGTAGGAAGCAAAACAACAGGTAAGGCTTTACTATTGCCTCATTATGATGTAAGAAAAAAATCCTCGTCTCTGAGATGAAGATATGTCACCTACTTTATTTTATTGGAAGTTGTCCACTTTTTAACTTTACCTTATGTCTAGCCATCTCCTCATGAAGACTTCCAGTGAGATAATATGTCATAACAACATAGTTAGGGTCACAAAAAAAAATAGGAGAAATATGAATTTATGTCTGGCTTATCTTGGATACATATTCAGCAGAATAGTTTGAACCTACAGCCTCATAATTTTCATGCTCTTGAAAAAGACACTTGTAAAATTATTTTCTTGCTCCTTTGGAAAGCTCTGGTTCAGAAAATTACTACCCTTTTGATGTGAAGGCTGATATAACTAATTATAGCTAAGAAGACACAATTCTTCCTTTAATAATAAAGAAATGGCAATCTTTCACCTAGAATGGAACAGTGTCTGGGTTTGAAGCATGAAAGATTATATCAGTAAGCTTTGAAATTCTATTATATTCAGAGAGACAATGTCTCCAAGGACAATAATACTGACAATAGAAGAAGGTTTCTTCAAGAGCATTTCAACCGATTAGCAGACTGCGGTGCAGGAAAAACAAAGCTGGGCAGGAGATGAAGAGATACTGGGACTGTCTTAGTCATCAGCTGAGTATTTACATCAAATTAGGCAACTTCTCTAATTTAACAGCAATGCAATAACTAATTTCAACCACCAATTCACAGTAGAGGGAGGAAAGGAGAAACAGAAAGGGAGGAATGGAGACAGAAAGAGAGGAAAGAGATGGGGAAAGAGAGGGTGAGAAAGAGGAAGAGAAGAAGAAGGAGAGATATGGAAGGGGGAGGGGAAAGACAGAGAGAGAGAGGAGAGCTAGAGCGAGAATGAGAGAGAGATTGAGATATTGATTTGCCAATTTATATTTCAGCACTTTTTAACCTTAACTGGAATCAGTTAAGGGTTTTAATAAGCTGGAGTGCTTCTTAAAACACAGATTGATGGTCTCCACCCCCACAGTTTTAGATATAATCAATTTGGGGTGCCGTCTGTGAGTGAGCATTTCTAACAAGTTTCCAGGTGCTACAAATACTGCTGATGTGGAGACCACACTTTGAGGATATTGTTCTAGGTCCCCATCTACATGGGGTCTTACCAAGAAAAATCAGATGTAATTCAGTCCTAATATTGGAATGTCCAAAGACAGATTGGAGTTTTAAAAGGCTTTTCCCCAAACCTTACCATGATAAAAATTTGTCCTTGGCAGAATACGGAGAAGCAACAATCAAACATATTTTCTAAATTTTACTTTGGAGGCTAAAGATGATTTCAGATGATGCATTTAGAAGAAAGCAGAGATGCTATATAATGGCTTCATTTCTGAGTTTGCAAGGACAGGTATTTAATGATTTTATCTTTAACCTCTTAGACCCCTTGTTTCAAAAAAGGAAAATAACAGCTCTATTTGGAAATATATCTGTACTTCTATGGCTAAAGATCACCAATTTGTTGTTTCATAATATATAGAGGTAAGACAACTGTATTTCACAATTATAGGTAAATTTGATCATATATCTCTAGAAATAAACCCCATAATCTGGTCTTTCTCAAATTCAGCAGCCTCTCCCTACATGAAATAATTGTCTCATCTCTCCCTGCTAAAATCTACGGAAATGTTATTGCCAAAAGTCAGTTTTTCTTGTCATTTTGACTTGCAATACCCATCTCCCATTCTTTTTTTTTTTATAACAATTGTCTGCCAAGCCTAGTAGTATTTATTAGCAATAGAACTTTAATTGTGTAACATGTAGCACAAGTAATAAAGTGTAGTGTAAAGGATGGGAATGAGACTGAGGTTCTAATATCTTGTTTTTAGTTCCATCTCTGTCTCTAAACAGCTGTGTGACCTTATAGAGATCACTTCACACTTATATATCTCATTTTGTTCACGAGTATAAAATGACAGCATTAGACTAGGTAACCTCTAAAATCTTCTCAAGCTCTCCAACTTCATGATTCATTTTGATAAACTGGTTCTGGGTCTGGGATGGCCATAGGTTTAGAGGAGGCCCAGATAAGGCCACTGAAAAGGTTACTAGTTCAGAAATATGCTTTTAAATACAGTTGGTACACAATTCCTAACAAGAAGAACTTTATATTCTCGGATAGAAATAAATTAATAGCTGTTTCTGTTTCTTCTTTTAAGCTTCAAAGATTTCAACTATATGTAAGACATTTTCAGAGTCCTTTTTAATAGTATGTTTAATGTATTATTTACTATTACTTAAAATGCACAGTTCATGCATTAATTCACTCATTCTACTAAAGTAATAATGTAACTTGATAAGTAGTTACAAAACTAATTTTAACTTTTAGGGAGTCTTCACTAGTGATATTGATTATTGTGTATGAATTAACTAGGTAAATAGTTCTTTGTATCCTATGTTGTATATATAAACATATGATATATATGATGATAGGTTGATCAAATCTTATAGTAATATATCAAAATATTAATTTATAGCTTGGTATTCCATCTTCTAACAAGTAAACTAAAGGTATAGAGATGGAAAAAATAATGTAGAAATACTGAAATTATACCTGCAAAAATATCTGTAAAAAGTAGTCATCTGGTTATCTGTTTCAGTTCTCCATGTTCTCTCATTTAGGTAGAATGATGGCTGTACATACTTTTTAATTCTTGTTAATTGACTAATCAGTTAATTATTTTAAGGTATATTCAACTTATAGTTGAATCTTAGCTTATACAAATGCCACCGTTAAGTACAATAGCTCAAGTAAAATTCTTAAGTTGAAAAAAATTCAAATATTACATCCAATAAAGATATGATAGGAATAATAAAATTTCAGAGGTTGCCATATGCTATTTCTCTGAAAAAACTGGGCTGCCATGCAACCAGACCCAACAAGATGGTAGTATTCACAGTGTTTATTTATAAAGGAAGTAGGTGATTCTAGGATTAAATAAATTGGCAAAAATAATTCTAACATTTTATTAAGATTGAAAAAACAAATGCACGAACCTTTAAAACCTCTTAAAGCTTTTAGATGGTGAGGTACCAAAAATATAATTTTGTACATGTGACTGGAAAAGCTGAACATTCACCTGATGACTAATTCTGCTTCATTTGTTTACTGGGAGGATAATATGAGTGGCTGCAGCACTTTTATGTTTACTGATCAAAAGCAGATGCTAGTATCTGCTCAGCAGATTTTCCATGATCTTGCCTGGAAGTGAAAAAGTAGAATAGACTATACAATTAATGGGAATGATTATAATAATAGCACCTGCCTCAGAAGCTTGTTGTAACAATTAAACTAGGTAATTTATGTAAAACACTTAAAACAACATTTGGCCACAGTTAAAATTATAGAAGTTTTAGTTGTTATTTGTTATGTTTTTGTTTGACTGTGGTATACAATTCATCATGCCAAATGGAGATATTTCTACAGATTCTTATTTGCCTATGCAGGGGTGGCATTGTAACTTTGCAGTGTACTTTTTGTGGGTCCTAGGGACTTTTGATTTTGTGAGGCCCCTCCTCCCTTAAATAATTAAAAATTATATTTTATAACTGTCTTGGTATAAATATAAATATACTAGTATTAAATACTAAATTTTTTGACCTAAAAGTTTTCACGGGCCCCCTAAAAGTAATGTGGGCCACAGGCACTATGCTTTTTGTGCTTCATGGTGAAGTTGTTCTGTGAATATCAGAATCTTAGTGTACTTGGAGTACATGGAAGAGAAGAGATGATAATAAAAACTTTCACTGTAATTATAATTTGTTTTATTAAATTAATGAGAACGTTTTACAATGCATCAATTACTATAAAAATAACTTAATCAAAAATATAAATTTAGCATCTGTTCACCACTCATTGCTTTTCCCTCTGAGTATCCAGATATGTTCACTATATATTTTAAAGACGAACAATATGCTTCAGATAATTTTGAAATGAAAACAACATATACAAGTATTCTTAAATAGCAATCCAAATGTTCTTGGTTTATGTTTGAAGGTTTTCTGCCAAGTCAGCAATCAAAATGCAAATTCAGGGCTCAAGGATAGCATATAAATTTATGGTCCATTCCTATAGACAGACCCTTTAGTTCTTTCATGTATTTGCTGCCTAGAGTTCATCTTGTTGTGAGCTTTCTTTACCACCTGCATTTTCTGGTCACAACAAAATGGAATTATAAAATTATAAATGTCCTACTATCATTCTAAGTTAAGTGAATCTGGTGGAGTGAATCTTCTCTAAACTGCTCTATAAAAAGATTGTCCCTTATCAAATATATCTTTATTAAGGCCTAATCTCATTACCCCATTCAATGGCACCAAACCCTTTTACAGTGGCTCTTCCTTAAAGTTAACTTTGCTACAACCCAGGGCATATACCCTTGGCAAGTTATGCATTTTTATTTGCACATCTCTGTCTGTATATGCCATAAATAGTTCTAATATGTGCCAAAATAATAGTCTATTTTTACAGTAAGGAAGGAAAGTCATTCTAGTTCAACAATAATCTTCAAAAGGAAACCTTACTACTGGGACATAAATGTTTCATCCTTTCTTTCAAAAAACCTTGGGTCAGCTACCCTGCAGGCAAGCATGGCCATATGTGAGCTTAGAAAAACAATTTTGTTTGGAAATTATCAAGAAATCTCTTTAATGACAGCTAGCACAGGACTTTGCCTCTTTTCTTTTTTTTCTTCTTCCTACTCTCTGGAATGCAGATGTGACATCTATAGCTTAATTAGCCATCATGACCATGAGGTGGAAACCATGTGTCGAATTTGACAGAGAACTTGGTAAAAGGAGCAAAGCAGCTCTGTAATACGGACTATTTGAGAAATAAAGAATCTTCTTTCTTGTTTAAATGATTTTTATGTCAGGTTTTATTTTACCTATAGATACATCTAATTCTAAACTATATAGATGTTATGCCTGAAAATGAGTGATTATTAAAAGAACAAGAGGGTGAAAACCTCAGATATCCAAGAAAACTTTCATACACGAGTAACGCCCCCCAACACACGTATGTGTGTACATACATACAAGAATGGTGAAAGTCTGATAATTATGACAGTCACACTCCTTTCTGAGCTCTTAACTCACCAATTATGACTCATTTATTCCTGCTGACATTTGCCTGTTTCTTTCTTTTACCAGACAGTAAAAAGTGCTAATAAGAAAACAAGATGAAATAATAATAACAGGTAAGGCTAAATAATGTATCTTGCATTAACCAGTTAATACATCTTCAACCCTTTTACTTGCATTGGTAATTCAGCAAGAGCCAATAGCAATAGTAGATACCAAGTAAGAGCTACACTTTCTAATAATAGTGCTCAATTATTATTAAATTGCAAAAGCAGAAGAAAAATAGATCTTAACTCTCTATGTAGTTTTTCCAAGATTAGGCTTTGAGAGAAACATTTCTTACTTCAACATATATTGTTTTGAATTCATTAAAGAAGAAACTAAGGGAAATGTTTAAATTAATGTCACCATCACAGAAAACTTTCTATGACTCATTCTCAACATTTATTTTTAGAGGTTATTAGCAGGGACACCAGAAACGTATGGCTGCATAAAGAAGCACTTCCAATCATCCAAGTCACATGGGATATTCAATTTAAAATCATGAACTCATCAATCACTAAACAGCTAAACTGAAAAGTATAGTGCCCAAAAGATTTTAGTCAGTGGGCTGGTATATCTTATATTTCCAGTTTTCCTTTATGTGAAAACTTATTTTTGTTTTCAATACCACCATGACATACTAACAGGATTGGGATGTTCTAGTTAAATGATTTCCCTTTTTGGTGATTATTCCACTTTTACAATGAAATTCCGAGAAAGAGGAGACCCCATAGGGAAGCCCATGATACATATGTGTAGAGACCTTTTTTGTGATGTGCATGCCAGTCTAAGTTAGCATCTCAATTATGCATCTTTAGAGATACAGAACTTTACTAAGCACACACTGCTGAAATATAGTAACAAGAACTGATCTATCCAACACAGCAGCTACTAGCCACATGTAACCATTTAAATTTAAAATAGCTAATATTAAATTATATTAAAAATTCAATTCCTTATTCACTCCAGCCGCATTCCAAATGCTCAACAGCTACGTGTAGTTAGTGGCTTTTTGTACTGAACAGAACATATACAGAATATTTCCATCACCACAGAAACTTCTACTGGATAGTGCTAAACTAGATTGTCAACTATTAATACACTTTGAAGGAGTACCAATTTAGAAATTCAAAGTTAATATTATTTATAATGACTTTTACTCAAAAGAACACACATAAAATCCAGAAAAATTTCTCTCAAGTATTTCAGTTACAGCACATGAGACTTGAAAGTCAATGAGAAATAATTGTCATTCATAAAACAGAAGTATATTTTAACAGAAGTTAAACATACTGGACATTTACATAAGTAGAAACGGTTTTAAAAATCAAATTTCTGAAAAATAATAATGCAGGGATTTTTTTTTTAAATCTGATTTGAAAGTGACACCATGGAAATACGTCAAGTCAGAGCTTTCAAGTTATAAAAAGAGCAAAGGAATCACGCCTCCTTTTCATATCAAAACTGCAATTCTTAAAAAAGTAGATTAAAAATTCTTAGAAAATAATTGCTAAATGGATGAAAGGCTTAGTGTGTGGGCATCCTAGTTGTTTGTTCTTGGCTTTTTAAAACTGATGTCTCATTTCCAAGCCTGGCTCTGGTTCCTTCCACCCTAGCCAACAGGTCCAAAGACTATTTCAAATATTTGATTCTTCATTTCTCTAAGCATTGGAAAACTGCTTCTTTCAGCAACTATATAGTACAGTATTGCATTAAAAGTGTTCTTACAAATTGATGTGATATGTAGCACCAAAATAATTAGGATGGCTATAAAGAATTTATTCTAAAACTATTTTACTATGGACTAAAAAGTCTTTCTCCAATAAACACTTAGCACTCTCCTATGATCATACTATAGGCACATATTGAGTTCGTTTTTTAAAAACTGTAAGATAATGTGAAACTAATTATTAGCACTAAGTCTTTCTCAGGAGAATTATTTGAAATAGAAAATTCATTTTTAAGAGATTAAATTGAAGTAGAGATTTCCTCTCTCCATGGTCCTAGGAATTAAACTTAATGAGATCCAGCACTTAGAATCTTTGTGAAAATTTGTACGACAGAAGTCACAATTAGAAATATGACCTCAAATACTTCAACTGGAAAAGCAAGATATGTAAAACACAGCTTTCTACAGTTGGAAAAATGTCAAGCACAAATGCAACACTTACATTTCTTACATACCACACACGAATGCAATCCTGACCCTGCAGAAAAGAGACTGAATGACTATATCTAAATATTGCAGCAGTAAAAAGAGATATATTATACTAAACTTTCTGATGCCGAAAAATAGGTTTAAATTTTTAATACTATACATTAGAAAAGTACTCAAATTGTAGATTATACTTAAGTATTCAGTGTTTATATCAAAAATCACCATTAATATTTGCTGAGGGACTCCAGCCCAAATGTCTTTGAATCCTTTCTTGGGAAATAATTTATAGCCATTCAGAATTGTCCAGATGTCCCAACTCAAAATGGCAAGACTGTACAGAGGTACTCAACAGTAAGGGTTCTAGAGTCAGACTGCCTGCATTTGAATCTTAGCTTCCCCTACGTTTGGATCATGAGTTTGCATTACTTCATCTGCAAAATAGTGATAAAACTGCACTTAATTTATAATGGCATTGTAAGGCATAAATTATAGAATCCATTATAAACTTTAGTGCAGTTGCTACTACATAGTAAGTATAAAACACATAAAACCTAACATTAGCATTATTGCTAAAATATTCTATTTATCCTTTTGTTTTTCACTAGTTCATCCATCTGGAATGTTCTTCTCATTCTCCATCTCTATTCCTCTTGATAGCCCTTATTCATCCTTAAATATTAATGGTTTGTTCAGGACTTACTATTAGCAAGCCTTCCATGAAATTCCTCATTAGATTAGGTTTCCCTCCCTGAACTCCATAATTGCCTGACATAACTTTATTATCATACTTTTTGCATTGTAAGGTATAGTGTGTGTGTGTGAGAGAGAGAGAGAGATACTACCCTATGGCATATTCTCTGAATGCAGAAAATATGTCTTATTAATTTTTGTATCCTTAACACTTAGAAAGAGCATGGTCCAGTTTAGGCACTCAAATATTTGCTGAATAAAGGAAAGACAAGAATCTTGATAATTTCTAATAGCTACTGAAACAGAACATTATAATATTCTTACAGGCAAAGCTGAACTACACTGATGTTTTATTGAGTTTGCTTCCTTGGCATCAATATGAATTCTTAGTGCTACATATTGAAAATCATTATCTACAAGTCAAGATAATTCCCCTTTATAAATAGAATACTGTGCATTTTCATCAAAACTAACATAAAGCGCCACAAAAGAATGTATTCAATGCCCAGAATATTAGAACAAATTAAGTTAGATACAAGTCCTGATCTCTAAGAGATTATAATATGAGAGAGAACAAGATATATAAGCATAGATACATGGCAAATATATTGTTTATATATATACATGTGTGTCTGTATGTGGATGTGTGCATACACACACACATATATATATATATATAACAAATGTAGAAAAAGT
>VSMD01037609.1:0-31663 GCA_008750895.1 Mirza zaza
ATTCCAACAATATGAATGCTATTTTTCTTTGCCTTCCTTTCATTGGTACTGCTTTTTCTCTGACACTTTGTACTTTTTTCCTTGTGCTATTTTCATTCTCTTGGGTTTTTTTCCTGCCTTTCTTCAATGCCCTTTATTAAAATTCATTTGAGTCTATTATCTTTTAGGTAGCCTGTAATTTATTGTTTATTTCTGAGGTCAGTTTGTCTTTCTTTTAAATTTCTGATTTCAATCAACTCTTTTTAAAAAAAAATATCTGTTTTGGTCCATTTAAAAAATTTTTTTGAATTTCTGATTCAGGGTGGTTTCTCATACCTTGAGTGCTGGAGTGTATGTGATTATGTCTGGAGCACCGTGCTAGGCATTTTTCCAAGACAGCACCCAAGATTCCCAACTCTTGAGGTATACGCCTCCCTGCACGGCTGGCAGAAGCTGTGAATATCATGGCACTCTTCTCTCACTCTGCTCTACTCTGTGTTATGTTGCTTGGCAAAAAGAACTATAAAGATGTAATTAAGGTCCCCAGTTAGTTGACTGTATGTTGATCAAACTTGAGTTCATCCTGGGTGAGCCTGAGCTAACAAGCCCTTAAAGTAGACAAGACGATCAGCAAATGCTCCAATGCTGGCCCAGAAGAAAACGAGGAGCTACGTCATGACCTTTCCATGGAAAAGCCAAGTAGCTAGGACAAGAGAGTGGTCTCCAGGAACCCAAAGTGACTCCTAGAAAATAGCCAACAGGAAAGCGGGGACCTCAAGCCTACAACTTTAGTGAAACTGAATTCTGCCAGCAGTGTGAAAGGGTTTGTAGGAGGGCCCCACACTCCAGATGAGAACAAAGCCCCATCCAACACCTCAATTACAGTTATTTGAGATGCTGGGCCAAAAGCCCCAAGATGCCATGCCCGGACTTCTGACTTACAAAAACAGAGACATAATAAATGAGTGCTGTTTCAAGACAGTAAGTTTGTGGTGATTTGTCATGTAGCAATAGGAAACTAATACATATTTTGGTACCTGGAAGTGGAGTACTAAAAATATGTGGGCAGTTTTGGAACTAGACGGTGGGCAGAGGGTGGAGGGATTTTGCACAGCATGGTAGAGAAAGCCTAGATTGCTGTGCATAGACTGCCAGTAGGAGTCTGCAGACACAGCAGTGATGGCCCCTAAGGAAGTTTAATATATGCTGTTGGAAATTGGAAGAAGGAGTATCCTTGTTACGCAGAAGTAGAAAGTTTAGCAAAATTGCCCTCTGAAGTTATGTGGAAAGCAAGGCATGTAAGCAATGAATTTAGACATATACCTAAGGAGATTTCTAAGTGAAGTGTTAAAGGTGCCACCTCATTTCTTCTTGCTACTTATGATAAGAGGCAAGAGGAGAGAAATAACTTGAGGAAAGCACTGTTAAACAAAAAGGAACCCAAAACAGATGATTTTGATAATTTTTAGCTTCTGCAGATGGCAAATGATCCTAAAAGTGAGAAAGCTGCTGAAGGCTTAGTGTATGTGAGTGCATAGCCTTTTGCTAAAACATTAGAAGGATCAAAAAATGATTGTGTTCACTCACATAAAGGGCCCTTTCAAGAGACTCAGGGTGCAATCCTCTCAGGAAGTTTGAGGGCCTTGTCTCTCAATTACCTCCGCTGGCCCCAAAGTAGAGTAGAATCAGGATTATCTAGAAAATATTTGTGGATGTGGCCTTTATGTAACAGAGCATAATCCATGGAAGAGTCACAAAGTTCTTTGGAAAATGGAAAGTTGTTTCATCAGAAATACTTCCAGACAGGAGAGGGACAGAGGGAGAACAAAAGGAAAGGATGAGTTGGACCTCTAAAATCTTACTGGCAGGAAGCAGGGTAATCACACTCGCCAGCAGAGAGCACGTGCTGCCTTTCATGAGAAAGGAAGGATGGCTTAGAGATAGGGACCAAGAGCCCGGAGGGCAGAGCTGAGGGTCAGAAGGAACTATCATCAGGCTCTGAAACTTAGTCAAGAACTCCTATGGACTAAGGACTCCTTTTTGTCATTCATTTTATTAAAACAGAATGTCTTCAGTTTTTATTCTATGCCAGTGTATTTAGGGAATTTTCAGGGCATGTTACTGGCCTCTTTGGCTTTATAGGTCCACAGATGGAAAGCACTAGTGTTCTAGGAGCTGCACTTAATGGACCACACCTAGGAGTCTCATTCGCATTTGATTTACATGATAAAGATGATAAGAATTTGGACTTTGAGCTGAGATGATGGGCTATAGATTAAATGATTTTGGTTTTGAGCTGATGCTCTAATGGAACCCAGACAACCCTTACCCAGACCACCGCCCCCCAGATACTGTTGCAGCCATGAAGTTTGTGGTAATCTGCTATGCACAGTGGAAAGGCAATACAAACACACACAGGCATTCTTCCCTTGCTTCATGGTTGTGTTTCCAGGGGAAACTTACCTTAGTTGATTTACGTGAAATTTTATTTTTTGATTTTCTGTACAGTTCTCTCTAGGGACTTGACTTTCCTTTTGCTCTTTTTTTTTTTTACAATATTGTATATTTTGCTATCAGTATAACTAGTACATGTAGTATATTGTGGCATATTGTGGCTTTTCAGTCAGTGCAGCAAAATACAGGTACCTTGGGGAGTTTTCTTAGTTTGTTCTGATGGCGAGATGGGTTGAGAATCCCCTAATTTGGAGATTTTCTTTTCTTCTGCGTGACTGTAATGTGTCTTTTCTCCTTTACCACTTGATTAGCAACAGGCACATCTTCTCTCCTTTTATCACAAGTCTGAAGGGACATGCATGAAATTGTTAGTATGATTATTTATGAGGGATGGATTCTATCCGATTATTATTTTTGCTTATTTTTATTTTAAAATTTTTCTTCCTTAGCAACAACAACAACAAAAACCTACAGACCAATATCCCTTATGAATATAGATGCAAAAATTCTCAACAAAATCCTAGCCAATCGAATCCAGGTGCTTGTCAAGAAAATAATCCATCACAACCAAGTGGGCTTCATCACAGGGATGCAGGGATGGTGCAACATACACAAATCTATAAATGTAATTCACTGTATAAACAGAAGCAAAAACAAAGATTATATGATCCTCTCAATAGACTCAGAAAAAGCATTTGACAAAATTCAACACCTTTTTATGATAAGAATGCTCAACAAAATAGGCATAGAGGGAGCTTACCTAAAAATGATACAAGCCATATATGACAAACCCACAGCCAACATCATACTGAATGGGAAAAAATTGAAAGCATTCCCATTTAGAACTGGAACAAGACAAAGTTGCCCACTATCTCCACTTCTATTCAACATAATGCTGGAAGTCCTTGCTACAGCAATCAGACAAGAAAGCAAAATTAAGGGCATCCAAATGGGAGCAGAAGAGATCAAACTCTCACTCTTTGCTGATGATAGAAAACCCCAAAGATTCTACCAATTCAATTCAATTCAATTGATTCAACCATTTCAATTCAATTCAAGGAGTCAAGAGACTCCTTGAATTGATAAATGAATTCAGTAAAGTCTCAGTATACAAAATCAATACACACAAATCAGATGCATTCATATATGCCAACAATAGTCAAAGTGAGAACCAAATCGAAGACTTAATTCCCTTCAAAACAGCAACAAAGAAAATAAAGTACCTGGGAATATATTTAACTAAGAAAGTAAAAGACCTCTACAGGGAGAACTATGAAACACTGAAGAAGGAAATAGCAGAGGATGTAAATAGGTGGAAGACCATACCATGCTCATGCGTTGGTAGAATCAACATAGTTAAAATGTCTATACTACCCAAAGTGATCTACTGAGTCAATGCAATCCCTATTAAAATACCATCATCATTTTTCACAGATATAGAAAAAATAATTTTACACTTCGTATGGAACCAGAGAAGACCCCCTATAGCAAAAGCTATCCTAGGCAATAAAAACAAAATGAGAGGTATCAATTTACCAGACTTCAAATTATACTACAAGGCTATAGTAATTAAGACAGCTTTTGACTGGCACAAGAACAGGGATATTGACCAGTGGAACAGAACAGAGAACCCAGAAATAAAACCATCCTCATATAGCCATCTAATCTTTGACAAAGCAGACAAAAGCATACACTGGGGAAAAGAATTCTTATTCAATAAATGATGCTGGGAAAACTGGATAGCGACATGTAGAAGACAGAAGCAGGATCCACACTTTACTCCTCTCACAAAAATCAACTCATCCTGGGTAACAGACTTGAACCTTAGGTGTGAAGCTATTAGAATTCTAGAGGAAAGCATGGGAAATACTCTTCTAGACATTGGCCTAAGCAAAGAATTTATGAAGAAGACCCCAAAGGCAATCACAGCATCAACAAAAATAAACAAATGGGACCTGATCAAACTAAAAAGCTTCTGCACAGCCAAAGAAACTGCCAAGAGAGCAAATGGACAACCCACAGAATGGAAGAAAATTTTTCACAAGCTATGGATCTGATAAAGGGCTGATAATTAGAATTTATTTAGAACTCAGGAAAATCAGCAAGGAAAAAACAAACAACCCTATCAAAAAGTGGGCAAAGGACATGAACAGAAACTTCTCAAAAGGAGACAGAATAATGGTAACAAACATATGAAAAAATGCTCAACATCTTTAATCATCAGGGAAATGCAAATCAAAACCACAATGAGATATCACTTATCTCCAGTGAGAATGGTCCTTATTAACAATTCCCAAAACAATAAATGTTGGCATGGATGTGGAGAGATAGGAACACTCCTACATTGCTGGTGGGACTGGAAACTACTTCAGCCTCTGTGGAAAGCAATATGGACATACCTTAAAGTGATACAAGTCGATCTACCATTTGATCCAGTAATCCCATTACTGGGCATCTATCCAAAAGATCAAAAGTCACTCTATGAAAAAGATACCTGCACTTGAGTGTTTATAGCAGCACAATTCACAATTGCAAAGATGTGGAAACAACACAAGTGCCCATCAATACATGAGTGGATTAATAAAATGTGGTATATGTATACCATAGAGTACTACTCAGCTATAAGAAACAATGGTGATATAGCACCTGTTGTACTTTCCTGGCTAGAGCTGGAACCCATTCTATTAAGTAAAGTATCCCAAGAATGGAAAAATAAGTACCACATGTACTCACCAGCAAATTGGCATTAACTGATGAACACCTAAGTGGACATACAGGAATAACACTTATAGGGTGTCGGGCAGGAGGGGGGGAGGGGATGGGTATATACATACATAATGAATGCAATGAGCATTAACTGGGGGATGGACACGCTTGAAGCTCTGACTCAAGGGGGCAAGGGCAATATACGTAACCTTAACATTTGTACCCCTACAATATGCTGGGAAAAAAAATAAATAAATAAAATTTTTCTTCCTTGATATGCCTTAGTAATGTAGCAGTATTAATAGTTATGGAAATAATAATACCAGCTATAAGGGGCTATTCTTATGTAATGTAGCAAGAAAAATATTTTGCATAAATGATTTTGTATGTTCTGTGCAGCAATATCTCTAGGTAAGCATAATTCTCTTTTGATGTTTAGTGAGCTTAGATACATGTCAAAACTATAATATGATGTGTCATGAATCAA
This sequence comes from Mirza zaza, assembly GCA_008750895.1. Lineage (NCBI taxonomy): Eukaryota > Metazoa > Chordata > Mammalia > Primates > Cheirogaleidae > Mirza > Mirza zaza. The sequence continues at coordinate 5,627 of VSMD01037609.1, forward strand.
AATAAAATTTTGGTGGAAATTCTACAAAACTTTATTGGAGAGAGAGTCTTTTCTCTTTCTAATTCTTCTCTTCATCCTCCTGATGACTACCTTCACTGAGTGACTAACATGTGTTGAGAGCTTACAGTGGATCAGGCACTTCACATACATGACCCCATACAACGCTCCCAAAAGCCATATAGAACCTGTGCATCACCAGTCCATTGTTTACAGTCAAGAAACTAGTTTAAAGGACTATTAGATGGAGAAGCTATGTTTTGAGTACAGATTTCTATGTACTTCCAAGTATATCTGTAATCACCACAAAAATCCTGTTTATGACTATTCTTATCGTTATTACTCTTTCTTTGTCCATGAGATAAAGAGGAGTCTTGCTGATGCACTGTGTCCCAGAATGCACAGTCATAGATGGCAGGGAGGACATGAACCCGGGTCATGGGCTGTAAGAGCTCTGTCCCCTCCACCACGGTTATAAATATAACTGTGCACATTAGAAGTGGATCATATAAACCGATTTCTTAAGCTGTTTTGTATGAAATAAGAGGCATTAATGATCCTTGACAGTACCTAATTTTTTGTCTTATGACTTACAATACTCTGCTTAGTTGACTGTGGATATAGTAAGTAATTTACCGGCTCAATGGGCCTCTTGGGTCCTGTAAAACCCAATTCTATTCAATTTTGGATTAGAAAAATGTTTGATTAGGCTGAGGTTAACATTTCCTCTTCCTTGGTACATTTCACTCCGGGTTGCTGTTACCAGAGACTTCATAAAAAGCTTTCCAAGCAGTTCGCTGGTCTGGGTCACACAGTGTTTAAAGTCCCACACCTGGGCCGTGGCTCACATTGAACCGAAACGGCAGAGCCCACTTTTAACAAACAACTATTTGCCATCTCTGCCCCCCACCACAATGCCCTGAGCAAGACCAAATTATGTTTTCAAGACAATCAGTCCTTTTCCTCCTCCTGCGATGGGTTGGGCACAAGCAATATTTCACTTTTTCTTTCGTTGAAAGCTTTGCTTTCTCTTCTTTTAGGAAAACATTTCCATACTGCCACTTTGGAAAGATAAACGTAAAAATACGGATGCAGAGAAATGTTGGCTTTGCAGCCGGCCTGAGCTGAAGCCTCACTGGGAGTTCTGCCCTGGCTCCAAGCGGAGCTGCTGCAGCCTCAGCCCCAGCCCGGGGCCTCGCTGTGGCTCCGCGTCCGTCCCGGTTACGCTCCGGTACCTGGCTGCTTCCTGAGGAGCGCTCAGCTCACTACCAAAAGACTCCAAAATGAACAACTTAATCTCTGTGTGGTATTGAAGTGATATTTTCATCCTAAATAAACAATTTAAGGTCCAATTATTGGATAACAGTACAGCAATGTTGTTAATTTGCCTTTCAAGCTTTTGAAACAATTCGTACTTTTTCATGTCCTTTAAAAGTTACCAATAGCTTCTATAAATATGAATGAATCCAGGAATAGCTGGATGAATTTCACTTTCAACAATTTTTGTTCCTTAAAAGTTTAGTCTAGAACTTAAAGAGATAGGAAAATATACAAACAATTTTATGAAGAATCCTGCTATAATCTCAAATTCAGTTTAATATAAGTTAGAACCGTGGAAGTAATTGTAAAGATCGTATATCAGAGACAAATCAATCTCATGCTCGATTCTGTAATATTGTTAATCAGGTAAGTAGTTAAAAATCTAGCAGTAGTAGCACATAATACTGAGAACTCTTCAAACTATCTTTATCATGTGTAAAGACAAGAAGACTAAAGTTAGAAAAGAGAAAGAATTTAGAAGCTGGAGTTAATTTTATAAATCAAAATGAACAATGCAACAGCCAGATTATGTGAGAAATATTGTATTCGACAGGTAACATTTACCTAGCAACAGATAGTATTAGCCCTTGCATGAGTCCCCAAAGGGAAGGGCAATGGAGCACACTTTCTGCCCTCCCTGTGCTCTCTTCTCAGGCCTTGAGAGGAACTGCCCCTTCCACACATCATGTTCTGGTCCACGTCCCCACCTTAGCTTTGGGAGAAGGTCACTCATCCAAATGCACTCATTTAGAAATCGAGGATCATTCATAAAGAGACTTCATTGTGTTCTTAAGGGCCCTTCGAGAATGATCTGGGGATTTGTGTGTGCTTAACAACCTCGAGTTTCCGCTCTCAGCATCCAAGACAAACATCTACCAAGGACAAGGGTAGTGCTGCTGCTGAAATGCTGCCTTTGGCATGTTAACGTTTCTATTTCCAAAATCTCTTTAAGTTTTAGGAGGAAATTCAGCGACATTTCCTCCTTCACACAAGACAAATTAAAAACTTTTGACAAAAACATTTGTTTTGGTGACTCCAGTCAGAAACATTTTTAACGACATATTGCCAAACTTCAACAGGTTTCATTTTAAGAACATTTTCTGACATTACGAAAACAAGCAAACCCAGCAGTGCCTGTGAGGAGGTGGTTGTCTAGTATCCCTGCCTTTGGAACAGGCTGCAGAAGTGGGATGTCCAATTATATCAGTGCTCTTTTTTGTTGTCTGCTGTTAGTTCAGAAAACAGAAAAAGCCTCAGAACCATTTTCCTCTGCGTGGACTTACAGGGTGAGAAAACCATGGCTTCTTCTGAGTCTGTCAGGGGGAAGTAATGAGTTTTCACTGCCTGAATTTGGGGCTGGGCGTGTACTGGGGGGTTCACAACATCCCCAATAAAGATAGGGTCCCTGTGTTGCAAGACTTAAAAGAAACAAAGACACAGACACAGAAATAATAGCTAAGAAAGAGGGGAGGTCAGAAGACCACCAGCACTCCAGTGCTAAGGTGGCAGTGACTGAACCCTAGCACTTGCTTTTTATTCTCTTTGCCATGTTGCAAAATACAATGATCTCATGTGAAAAAATCACGGGATACAATGATCAAAGGTTTTGGGGCTCCCCCCAAAATCACAAAGTGTCTTAGCTAATTTCCTTCTCCTTTCTAGAAGTAAAAAACACATAATTCTTCAGTAGGTACAACTATTTTGATCAAGGTAAACTGATTTATCCCACGCTCAAGTTATGTACATGGATAACAATCTTTAATGTCAGTAGCTGTGACCCATTTGATCAAGGTACAAGGAAACTACATGCTTCCCACCGGGAGACTGGTTTTACATTAACTGAGGCATTGTTGAGAGAAAGAGAGAGAAGGAACTTGGCCCAGGGTGCAAACACTATGGAAGCCTTGAGACCCTTCTCCTGGGCTGACATATTGCAACCCACCTCTACAGCTGTGAGAAGTTTTCATGTCAGGCCACCTGCGGCTTTTCATGCATGAGACCCCTTAGGCTCTGAGGTTGGAGCATGCTTTGCTGTACTCCCAGATCACTGATATATGTCCCCCAAGTAGGCAGTTAACATCTGCCCTTATTTCAGGCTTATGCTCAGGCAATTCCTTCACCTCCTATCCTCTCACAGCCTCAGACAGAGCATCCCTAAGTCCCAGCAGTCTTAATCCCATCAGGCATGCACAACTGTGTAGACAAGAGACGTGTCATCTGGAGAGCATGATTGATGCCAGGCAGGTGCGGGAGGAATTCTTATCATAATGGAACAATTCATTCCTAATATTAGATCAAATTCCAGAGAAAGATCCTTGTGATATGAAGTTATGTACCATACATTTGCTCAGAAAATTAGCTGCCACATTGTTAAAGCCTTTGATCCGCGTTCCTTGTGGGACGTGTCCAGGTTCTTCCTGGGCTCCAGTGATCCCTGTTTCCTTTCCTCAGCTCTAGGCCTGGCAAAGGGACTTTCCACTTTTGCTAGTCTCCGAGAGTTTTATCAGCTCTCAATCTTGCCCACATCTCTACAAGTAGCTCCTTTAGTAAACTCTCCTTATTTGAATCTTTGGCAACGGGGTTTCTGTCTTTGGAGAGTAGAGGAATGTTGGTTGCAGCAACTGAGACAGCGAATATCTGAGGAAAATTTAGGTTAAAGATTAAATGAAAAGTTTCTCTTTTAACATGTTGAATTTCAGGGAGCTTCATGAGGAAACTTAACTGTAGTTAAGCAGCAGCAATTTGTTCACAGGGCTCTAAAAATCAGAAGAGAAGTCCATAAAAAGTTGTGCATTAGGGATTTATCATTCACAGAGAATTCCAGAGGAAGATCCCTGTTGTATGAAGTCGTTGGTTGACAAAACCATCTAAGAAAATGTAAAGAACAGGAAAAGCAATCGACCAGGGGGCAGCAATATTTAAATAGCAGAGGAAGGAAGAAAAGTACCTTGTAGGATCAAGAGCTGTGGTTAATAGCTGCAACAAGGAAGGAGTTGCCAAAAGAGGAGCTGCAAAGGAAAGACGCAGTGAGATGTGTGGTTGGGTAATGCTCATCCTGCCTATCAGTGAGGGGGTTGGAGGTTTATCTATGGCCTCAATGGCTGCAGACTGAGGAGAGGAATAGGAACAGAAACTAGCCTGGGAGATGCAACCTGGAGAAGAAGTCCTGGGATCAGTGAATGTAGATGACTCTATGTTGATTTCCATTTCCAATCTTACAGCATACAATCTGCGAGGTAGGGTGTTCAGCACTCACGTGCTCTCTTTGATTTTGGATTTACTCTGGTCTTTTTGATCATGGCCAGAGGGCCCGGAAGATGTTTTGTGAGCATATAATGATCATCCCCCTACTAATGTTGGGACCAGCCACTAAAACAGCTGCTTTTATTGAGCAGTCTAATTTAATTCTAATAATATAAAAGGTTGATTGTTTTTATTTCTGTTTTATAAGCAGGAAACAGTTTCTAAGTGGACATGCCAGGATTGCAGTTTAGATCTAACTCCAAACCTCATTTTCTTTACATCCATCACACTGAGACCTTGATGATAAGGCTCACGAACCGTTCGTACTTTTCGGATGACAGATTGAGCGTGTGGTCTAACACATTCAGTAACACAGTTAGGATTCTGGCTTGAAGTTAGATTCCTAACTCTTGGCTCTTTCGGCTCCACCACATGGACTGCATTCAGATAGCCAGGAACGCACTGTGGTAGCACCAGGAAGTAATAAAAGCGTTTTAAGATATGATGTTTTTACTTGAGAGTGCTATAGCCTAAATGGGACAATGTACTGGAATACAGAAAACAGAGACTGATTCTGACTTTAAAGGTGTGTGGGCAACTTAATGAACAAGCTTATATTTGTGCTGTACTTGGAAGATGGATTAGCTTGGTGCAGCTGGAAGTGGCCTCCAGTTAGAATTGGTTGCAAGATGCAACCGTGAACTTATAATTCTACAAAAACCGTATGCAAATCCTAGCAAGTTTACTGCTTGCAGTACTTTCAGCAGTACACTAAATTCTTGAGTCATTAAGTTCTTAGTGACAAGAAAACACAGATGTTTAAACTCATAACTCAGGAAGGTACTAGATGGCATTTTTATAAGATCTGAATATAGAAATCCTGGATATCTACTAGGTCTCTAGGGGAAGGAAGAGAATAGATAATGGTCTACATTCAAGAAGATTGTCTTTAGTAAGAATTTAGTTCTTTATTCCCTTTAGTTGACATATGACTTATATATTAAAGTATGATCAAACATTGCATCAGACTAGAATTTTCAGAGGTTAAAAAATATGGTTGTCATAAAGAGTAAACAGGTAACAAAACTTCATTTGCTAATCAATAAAGCAACCACTAATTGAGAAGCTGATTTAATGAGCATTTTCAGGAACTGAATGTTTATCAACATTTTGAAAAAAATAGAATAAGATCAATAGTAGATATAAAATTTATTAATGTCCTACATGGGTCTCAGGTGTTCAATGCAGTAGCCACTTGCCACAAACTGCTATTTAAATTTGAATTAATTCAAAGTAAATCAAACTAAAAATTCAGTTCCTCAGTCACTCTAATGATATTCCCAGTGGTCAGTAGCCCCATGTGGCCAGGATTGGACAGGACAGAGATGGAACCTTTTCATTATTCTAGAAAGTTCTCTCAGACCATGCTCTCTAGAGTTGTGTAGATATAGGAAAATTCAGTTGGTTAAAGAATTTTGTCATTGATAATTAAAAATATATGTTTTATTTACAGACTTATTCTAACATGTTTTACTTAAAACTTGATATACTTTCTCAACTAAGTTCCTTAGAATCTCACCAATAGAGAGTTGCGTGAACGGTATTTTCTGAATCTGTTCCTGACAGTGTGTTGTCAGTGGAAACCTGATCAAACAGCAATGACACTGGGAACACTGGTGGGGGCTTCATCAGGGCATTTTAGAACCTCCTTTGTTCTAAAGGAGACATGATCTGTGTCCAGTTTTCCTCCCGAGTGGCATGTCTAGGACGGCCATCAGCACACCAGATGCTGTGTGCATGTTGTCACACAGTGGCATGAGCAGTCACTTGGGGACGACAGCCGGGCCTTCTCAAATAATCACCACGGTTGGATTAAATTTATCTTGTAGATCCAATATCTGGATTTCAGCCTAAAGACAATAAGTGGAAAACTATGCCAGCTGTTGGGAATATTCCAAAACCTTCCTATTAGTTTGTAGACAATCTTTACTATCTGGCATAATGCGTTAGAATTTTGTTGAAAGAAAGTAGTTCACTAGTTCTTTGCATTTTTAAGTGAAAGAAAACATGTTGATTTCAGCTGTTGCAGAACACTGAAAAAGTGTTAGCTTTGATTTTAGTGAATATGAGACATGATGATTTATCTTTTTTCTCTAATGCCCAGAGGTCTCTCTTTCCAAGCCCAAGTCTTACCGCCAGCTGAGCATTCGCTTTGCAGTTTAAAGTTTGCAGATCTCTTTCTCATATATAACATCTTGGGAAAACTTTACAACTCTTAAAAGACAACACACCAATGACTAAAAGAGAACAATATTGGTGAAGATTGTGGAAGCAACAATATGGATAAGTGTGTTGGCTTCAATATCAATGCTACGCCATATCAAGGAAGTTACATTTATTAAATATATATAACTATATAGATGTATATATATATACACATACACCTGTATATTTTTCCTATTTTGTAGTATTTTCTGTTGAGAATAAAGCACTTCCACCAAAAAGAAAGTTCATTTATGTGTTTAGAATTTACATTTTTGATTCCATAACGCATGCAAATAGTTCCTAACATTTGCATGCTCTCTGCCCCGTTAGGCTATGACACAGTCTCACTAGAAATATGCCGGCAGCCACAGAAAACCTTAAACACACTTATAGAAGCCTCCCGATCATGTGGAGACCTGTTAGGGAGTTAATGGACCCCAGGATAAGAAGCCCTTAAACCTAAACAGTCAACACACCTTTTTTAAAGCCTCTTGCTTTGCTGACATTTAATAAACCTAAAATCCACATGATGGCGGCAAAGTCAAAAAGTACCTTGTCTCCATGTTAACACGTTTTTAAAGCAAGACTCATTCTTCTAATGTCACACTGAGAAGTAGAGAACTAATACCATCAAAGATTGGCTACTGCATAGTAAATTAAATGTTGTACAGAGTAAAACAAAAAACAGCGTACTTCAGTTTTGCTTCTGTGAATATTTTGCTTTGTTCTTAAATCAAATTATTAATGTATTAGTAACAATTTGAGTTATTTGTAACTCAGTGAGCTTATTATTTTAGTAGTTAATATAATATAAATTGATATATTTTACATTAAATTGTGGGTTAAATATTTTTATATATTTGGCCATAGTATATGGTAAATAATAAAGTAAAACACATATAATAAAATATTCTTATTTCCTCTATTGAGAATTTTAATTAGAATGATTATTACTTTTTTTGTTTGAGTATGTTTTATACTTAGAATATTTAGATTTAAAAGATATTTTAGTACTTAAGATTTCTTGAATATCAGAAAGAGCTCTGTTATAATTTTTAGAATCTTTATGGTGATAACTTGTAGTTTTATTTTCTATTTATATCTTATTTCACAAAGAGTTTGTGTTAAATTAATAAATTATATTTTTTAAAGTTTATTCTTTAGAGCACCAGTCTCTTAAAATGGTTGAAGAAAAACAGTTTTCACAGCTTAAATATGGGGAGAAAATTCTATACACTATTTCTATTATAGCTTTTCAGATTCATTGTGTACCTTCATATATTAAAGGCTCTGAGGAATCTTAGAGAAATAAACTTGTTTAACTTTATTATAATGACTTCCAAACTCTTTGGATAATGGAACACCTAATAAAATCATAATAATTATTATAATATCCTGCAGAAATAGTATTCTTGAAACTTATTCTAAATTACATGGGCTTATAAATTTATTTTTTTGCCATTTTTTTGTGATTCAGGTTGTTTGTGTGGATTTTTTGAAAATAACATTGAAGTAGATGTCACCAACACTAAATTATAATTATTATATTCTGCTGCTAAGAAGTAGTTTGATTTTAAGTAAGTTATTTAATCCTTGTAAGTCTCTAATTTACTCATTTATAAAACAAGCAAATTATAAAATAAAGATTCTGGGATTTTTTTTTCCTAAATCTCTGATGTTTTGGTATTCTATAATGTATATTCTAGCCTGCTTTTCAAAGACATGGGACTTCTCAAATTTTCCTGCATCCCAATAAATACCATAAGACAATGAACAATATTTATTAAATATAAATAAAGACTCCTAAAATGACATGAAAGAAACAGAAATCAGTTTCAGAATTTGTTGTGCTATGTATTAAAAATCACCTATGCAGTCATGGCTTTCAACAAAAGGAGTAGGTTGGTTTTTCTCTTGTGTGATAAACAATGTGGAGCCAGCTTGCCCAGAGCTGAGTCACCAGGCAGAGTCTCTGCGGTCCCTTTAGCTTTTCCTTCAGAGTGGCAGCTACACCTTCAGCCATAATGCCCACCCTCCCAATGCAAGCAAGGAGCAACAGGGAGGAGGACGGGGAGACTATAGGAAGAAAGCAGTCATTTTCCAAATATTCCTACCAGGCTTACTTTTGCTAACATCTTATTTAGCATGTAGAAGAGTTCCTAGCACGTGGTAAAAGCTCAGAAATATTTGTGGAATGACTAGATCTCAGAGGCCAGCTCTCTCTCACACGCTGTGCTCAGACAATCTCAGGTTAAGCAGATAGAGTTTTTTTCCTCATCATCGTAGGCCGACTGATGAGTGAAATCCTGGTTCTATTGGTTAAGAAATAGAAATGGTAGTTAATAGCAGTGTCTGCTGCAAACTGTAGGTCTTTATGAGGACTGTGTTAAGTTGAACTACTTTGTCAAACAAACAGAGAAAAATCTATGGTGGGAAAGGGCCAGGGACATTGAGTCAGCCTCTTTGTCTGGGCAGAGTGGAAAATCTTCATCATCAATGCCCTCAGCACCCTCCCCACAACTGCCAAATCTGCTTCCTTTCCTTAATAATCATAAATGATTGCAGGTGGTATTAATATAACTTCAAGCTTCCTAATGCAACATGGTATAAACCTCAGGGTGTAAAATTTTCCCAAGCTTACTTATAACAAATTGGGGAATGGAAAATATCAAACAGACCTCATGGCATAACTAGACCAGTAAAATTTTATTACAACAAATGGCAACAGGTATCCACACTAGTGAAAACATAAATATCTCATAATTATAGTATATGGGATTTGGAAATGAAAGTGAACTCATACTTAAAACCTCTCTGACAAAGAGGTAAATGATACATGCAGATAGTAGCAAAAAGAGCTCTGAAATGTCACAGGCCTTAATTAATGAATTATATTTTACAATAATTTATGGCCAGCCAACGATTTTTAGCATATGACAAGCATCTCAATGTACTTAATCTTTCCAACCACTTACATAAGAATGGTTGTTAACAGCCCAACTTTGCACATGTACAAGCTGAGGAGACAGGACGACTTAGCCAAGGTCACATATACTCAAACATCACCCATTATTTCTGTGATTCCAAAATAGACACAGCATGATATGATAAAAAGCAATGTGAGCCTTTTTTAGTTCAACTTAATACTAAAATCATGTTCATTTGGTCCTGTCATAGGACTGTTACTCTAAAATATTTTTTCTTCATTTCAAACTCACCTAGAGTTTTCTTGGCTCCAGCTTTGTGGCCTAGCATTGCTCTTGGCTTTGAGTCACAAGCTATGACTGTACCTGCACTGGCTGCCTGGAGAACCTGATTTGGGTGGCTCTGCAGGTTACTGTCCTTCATCAGCGGCTGGTCCTCCCTCTCCTGGGTTTGAACATAAGAATAAGGAGTGGACCCAGGGTGCCACACAGTTTCACATCTGTGTCCCTTTGCCCACTTCCTTCTCTTGCCCCTAATGTGTAATATTTCAGCAATCATGTTTATGCTATTAGTTTATAAATTTCATGAAGACAGTGATTTCTAGTTTACATGATCTAAAAAATCATGCAAAAGTCACCAATTCTGAATTGGCAGCTGAAATAAAGAAATTTTCTGATTAATTAATTAATCCCAGACTTATTAGAAACCCATTTTACTGCAAGCACCCAGTCAACTTCTGAGATCACAAAGATGAATAACAGCTATCCCTTACATTTGAGGAATTTTATTCTCTTTTCATGTAAAGATTGCACTGCTTCTGGTGGATGATTTCTGGTAATTTTCTGGAACTTGTTAGTATGTCCTCTTTCCTCCTTACTGACAATCTTGATTTCTCAGCTTGCTGGTTGAATAAATATGCAATGGTTTCTACCTGAATATTCTTGGGAGTATATCTCCCTCAGCACTTTCTGGAAAACAATGAGCAAATAATAAATATCAGAGGAACCAGGAAGTAGGCAGGACACAGGACATTCCCCAGTAGAACCTCAGGAACCATTCAGAAGAGCAATTTCTTATGAATGCTTTGGATAGATGTAGTAGGCTTGCCATATTAAAGACTATCTTCCCAGCTTTGTAGATTAAAATTTGTTACTCTGCTAATTTAGTTCTTAAAAATAATAAGTGAAGTTTGAAGTGAGGCCTCACAAAATACCAGCCATTCCCTGTGATATATTGAGAAGAATTACTTAAAAGTGATCGAATAGACTCGCTTTTAGTTTCCTGGATACTTAGGCAGCTAGGAGGAGAAACTGTTTGAGCAGGGTTGGGTGTCTTACTTGGGGGGCTGAAACAAAGCTTAGCTTACCTGGCACCAGGACTTTTTTCCTCTTATTATGGGAGAACTAACATTTCCTATGGGTCTCAAAGTTCCTAGATGTGGGGAGTTTTTTTCCAGACAAGCCCTGTGGCTGGATGACATCCCAAATGCAGACTGCATGGCACCAAGCAAAGCCTTAATACTCCCATTGTCAAAGGTATCTGCTCAAGCTTGCCCTATAGAAAGGGAGACTATGGGGAGGTCAACTAGATATTCTTTCATTCAGGAAGCATTATCAGTCACCTAAGATTGGGTTAGTTTCCCTTCCAGGAAGCTGCTATATCTTCTGTCCTTCTATGACTGTAGTACACATCACAGTGTATTGTAATTACAAATTCACTTCTTGGCATTCTCCCCATTTTATAAGTTCCACAAAGGCAGGGCTTGTGGTTAAGTAAGTATTGACTCTCAAATGCCTGGCAGTGTTTGTCATATGGAAAATACTCTATTATATGTTAATCAATTGTAAATGAAACACACCCTAATGTTTAAGGCTGTGAAATCTGCAATACAACTGCCTCTTGCTAGTTGAGCACCATTGGACAAGGTTAACCTCTTAATGCACTAGACCCCTGATCTGCAAAATAAGTACAATAATGGGAATTATCTTATGGTGTTACCAGATGAATACGTTAATAGAAAAAAATGATTTAAAGAAAACAAAGTCAGTGCATATTTTAGGGTAATGAAGGTGAGGCAGCCCTAAGATGAAAGCAACCTAGAAAGGAGGAAATCAGAGAGAAACACAAACAATAGATTAACAAGCTGAATTTGGACTAACTTGAAATTTCCAGTTCTATAAACTAATACATTTCCTTCTAATTGTTAAATAAATTTATTTGCATTTTCTATTAATTATAATTGAAAGAATTCTGGCTTACTTAGTCAAACTTGTTAATATCTTCAACTGGTTATGAAATCTAACTTCCTATAATTTAATTAATATTTCCTTGCTAAATTAGATAGAATCTTCACATTTGTCAATTGCTCATTTTTGTTCTGTCTTTGGTGAATTTTTTGTTGTTTTTGTTTTACACTGACAATTTTCCTATTTGAGAGTGTATCTATTGTACGGATTCTTATTGATGTGTGTGTACATATATACATACGGATTCTGGCTTATACAGTTGACCCTTGACATGGGTTTGAACTACATGAGTTCACTTAAATGCAGACATTTTTTATCCAAACATGGATGGAAAATATAGTATTCATAGGATAGGAAACCCACATATACTCTTCTGTTACATGGGTTGTAAAGTTCTTTTCTAAGTTTACAAGTCTGTAGCTTTGTTTTAAACTATTTATGGTATAATTCGTTGTGCTATTTAATATTTTAATGAATTTTTTTCTTTTTTATTGCTTTTGTGTATCACTTAAGAAATCTCATTCTTACTTAAATTTATATAAAGATATTCTTCTAAATATTTAAAATATTTTTCTTTTGAAATTTAGTTAGACAAATGGCCAATAAATATGAAAAAAAATGCTCAATATCACTAGCATTTAGTGATACTGCTAGCATTAGTTAGTGATACTGAGCATTTTTTTTTAAAACCACAATGAGATATCACCTTACTCCTGTTAGAATGGCTTTTATGAAAAAGTCCAAAAACAATAAATGCTGGCATGGATGCAGAGAGAAAGAAATGCTTGTACACTGCTGGTGGGACTGCAAATGAGTACAACTCTATGAAAAAGAGTATGGAGGTTCCTCAAAGAACTTAATATAGACCTATCATTTGATCCAGCAATCCCACTACTGGATATCTACTCAAAGGAAAGGAAATAATTTTATCAAAAAGACATCTGCACGCAAATGTTTATTGCAGAACAATTCGCAATTGCAAATATGTGGAATCAACCCAAGTTCTCATCAATTCATGAGTAGATTAACAAAATGTGCTATTTGTGCACAATGGAATTCTACTCAGCCATAAAAAAGCATAAATTAATGCCTTTTGCAACAATTTGGATGGAACTGGAGGCCATTATCCTAAGTGAAGTATCTAAAGAATGGAAAAATGAACACCATATGCACTTGCTATTGCATTGGAACTAACTGACGAGCACATATGTGCACAGAGGGAAGTAAAACTCAGTGGAAATCAAGCAGGGGGTCAAGGGGGAAGAAGGGATTGGTGAAAACCTACCTAACAGGTACAATGAACACTATCTGGGTGATGGGCACACTTATAGCCATGACTCAAGCATTATAAAAGTGAGTCATGTAACCAAAAACATTTGTACCCCATTAATATTTTCAAATAAAAAGAAATTTAATTTTTTATAACACACCTGGAACTGATTTTGAAGTATGGTGTCATTGCTGTAATTTTATTGTTTCTATTATGGAAAGCCAAACATCATTTAATAAATAAATTCCTCTCTTTGCATGATTTGTAATGCCTCATGGGTCTATTTCTGTCCTATTGATATATTTTCTATTTCTACAACATCTCCATATTGTCTTAATTAATATACTTTATATAGTTAACAAATTTAATATAGCATATAAACAAACCTCTATATTTGCTAAGTCAAGTAGTCTTATTTGTAAATCTCCAAATTTTCATTGGCTCTTCTAGCCAGTACATTTCAATCAATGTATTAATTTTTAAATTAAGGTAAAATTCACATAAATTTTACCATTTTAACCATTTTGAATTCTACAACTCAGTGCTTTTGGCACATTTCCAGTGTTGTATAACCGTCACCACTACCTAATATCAGAACATTTTCATCACTCCCAAAAGAAACCCTATACCCTTGAGCAATCACTCCCCATCTTCTCTTCCAATCTGTGGAAACAACCAATCTGCATTCTATCCCTACGGATTTGCCTATTTTGGACATTTCATGTAAGTGATATCATCATACATCACGTGCCATTTTTGTGTCTAGTTTTTTTTTTTTATGTAGCATAACATTTTCATGTTTCTCTTATGATGTAGCAAGTATGAGTACTTCATTTATTTTCATGTTTGAATAATATTCCTTCATATGGCTATACTACATTTTATTTATTCATTCATCACTTAGTGAACATTTGGATTGTTTCTACTCTTTGACTATTTTGAAAAAAAATCAGCTATAAATGTTTATGCACAAGTTTTTGCTTGAACACATGCTTTCAGTTCTCTTAGGAGTGCAACTACTACTCAATCATATGGCAATTCTATACTTAACTTTTTGAGGAACCACCAAACTGTTGTGCACAGTGACTGTGCTATTTTACTTTACCACCAAAAATATATGAGAATTCCAATTTTTTTCACATCCCTGTCAACATTTATTATTTTTCATTTTTTACAGCCACTCTACTGACCGTTAGGTGGTAGCTCATTGTGATTTTGATTTGTACATCCTTAATGGCTAGTGATGATTGGTATCTTTTCATTAGTTTATTGACCATTTGCACATCTTTGGAGAGATTTCTATTCAAAGACTTTGACATTTTAAAATTGAGCTGTTTGTCTTTTTGTTGTTGAGTTGTAACAGTTCTCTATATATTCTGGGCACTAGACTCTTATGAGATACATTATTTGTAAATATTTTCTCCCATTCTGTATGTTGCCTTTTCACTTGCTTGATGGTGTCTTTTGATGTACAAATTTTAAATTCTGATGAAATTCAATTTATCATTTTTCTTTTCTTTTCTTACTTGTGTTTTGGTGTCATACTTAAGAAAGTGTTGCCTAATGCATGGGTTTGAGTATTATAAAATTGTCCTTTTTCAAGATCATTTGGCTATTTGGGTTCTCTTGCAATTCTATGTGAACTTTGGGATCAGCTGGTCAATTTCTTCATAAAAGGTAGTTAGAATTTTGATAGTAGATCAATGTCAGGAATATTGCCATCTTCCAATCCATGCACATGGATGTCTCGCCATTTCATTAGGTCTTATTTAATTTCTTTCATCAATGTTTTATAGTTTTCAGTATAATGGTATTTTATCCACTTAAAAAATTCATTTATACATATTTTGTACTTTTTCATGCTATTATAAATGGAGTTATTTTTATCATTTGATTTTGGAATTGTTCATTGCTAGTATGTAGACATACAACTTTTATGTGTTACTTTTTAACTGTGCTAAACCTATATATCATCTCTAATAGTTTTTTTTTTCTTTGAGACAGAGTCTGGCTCTGTCACCCAGGCTAGAGTGCTGTGGCGTCAGCCTAGCTCACGGCAACCTCAAACTCCTGGGCTCAAGCGATCCTCCTGCCTCAGCCTCCCGAGTAGCTGGGACTATAGGCATGTACCACCATGCCTGGCTAATTTTTTCTATATATATTTTTCAGTTGTCCAGGTAATTTCTTTCTAATTATAGTAGAGACGGGGGTCTCACTCTTGCTCAGGTTGGTCTCGAACTCCTGACCTTGAGCGATCCTCTTGCCTCAGCCTCTCATAGTGCTAGGATTACAGGTGTGAGCCACCACACCGGCCTTATCTCTAATAGTTTTTACATGTGTGGATTCTTTAGGTTTTATATACATATGTGTGTGTGTGTGTGTGTGTGTGACACATGTCATCTGTGAAATGAGGTAGTTTTGCTTCTTCCTTTCTAGTTTGGATGCCTTCTATATTTTTTTCTTGATGAATTTCCCTGGCTAGAACTCTTTCAGTGCCGTGTTCAATACAAACAGCAAGAGGGGAAATCTTTGTTTTTTATTCACCATTAATCATGATGTTAGCTGTACATTTTTTATAGATGTTTTTTATAAGATTGAGAAAGATCCTTTTTATTTCTTCTTTTAGCGTTTTTATCATGTAAGAGAGAGATTTTGTCAAAAAACTTTTTTTGCATCAATTGACATGATGATATTTTTTCTTTATTCTATTAATATGGTACATTGATTGATTGTGATTATTTTGTATATTGAACTACCCTTGCCTTCTTCAAAAGAATCCCGTTTGGTCATTACAGTGGTTAATTTTCGATGTCAATCTGACTAGACCATAGTATCAAGATGCTTGGTCAAACACCAGAATGGATGTTAACATGAAGGTATTTTTTACTTGAGATTATATTTAAGTTAGAAAACTGAGTAAAACAGATTACTGTCCATAATTTGATGGGCTATGTTTAATCAGGTGAAGGCCATAAGAGAAAACAGACTGAGGTCCTGTGGGAAGAAGGAATCTTGACTCCAGACTGTCTTTGGACTTGAGCTGCAACATAATTCTCCCCTGGATCACCAGCCTGCTGGCCTATCCTGCAGATTTTGAACTTGCCAGCTTCAGAATTACCTGAACTAATTCCTTAAAATAAATCTGTTTCTCTACATATGCACACATCCTATGAGTTCTATTTCTCTGGAAAATCCTCACTATATAGTCATGGTTTACAATCCTTTTAATAAGTTGCTGGATTCAATTGGCTAGTAATTTGTTAAGAATTTATGCTTTGTTGGTCTGTAGTTTTCCTGCAATATCTTTGGCCTTGGTATCAGGGCAATAATGGCCTCATAGAGGGAGCTAGAAATGGTCCCACCTTTTAAAATTTTTTTGGAAGAGTTCTGAAGGATTCATGCTAATTCCTGTTTACACATTTGGTAGAATGCATTAGTGAAGCCATCTTGTCCTGAGTTTTATTTCATTGGATTTCTTTTCATTCTTTTCTTTCCTTTTTTTTTTTTTTTTTTTGAATTACTGATCTGGCTATAGATAACGATTTCTTCTTAAGTCAGTTTGGGTAATTTATTATGTTTTTAGAAATTTGTTCATTTCATCTTAGTTATCAAATTTTAGGCATACAAATTGTTCATAGAATTCTCTTACGATTTCTTTTATTTCTACAAGATCTATAATAATGTCTCCATTTTCATTCCTTGTTTAGTAATTTGAGTCTTCTCTCTTTTTTTCTTCATTACTCTAATTAAAGTTTTTCAATTTTGTTTGTTTTCTCAGAGAACCAGATTTGGGTTTTGCAGTTTTCTCTATTGATTTCAAACTGTTTGCTTATTTCTGCTCTAATCTATTATTTTGTTGCTTTCTGTTCCTTTGGCTTTAGTTTACTACTCTTCTACTTTCTTAAGGCAAATGGCTAGGCTATTTGGGATAAGACATTACCTTTTGTATTGATTTAAGATATTACCTTTTTTATTGTAGGCATTAATAGATGTAAATTTTCCTTTGTGCATTGCTTTCACTGCACCCCATGAGTTTCTTCTGATTTCTTCTTTGGCTCACTGGTTATTTAGGGGTGGATTTTCTTATTTTGACATATTTTTGAATATCCTAAATTGCCTTGTGTTTTTGACTTCTAATTTTATTTTATTGTAGTCAAAGAAGATGCTTTGTGTGATTTCATTTAAAATTTATTGAGACTTGTATTATGGCCTGTCATATAGTTTATACCCAAAAATGTTCCATGAGCATTTGTATGTGATTTTGCTAGGTAAAATAGCCTGTAGATGTCTGTTAGGTTTAGTTGATTTACAGTGTTGTTCTAGTCCTCCTTTGTCTTGTTGATTTTCTATTCATTATTGAAAATTGTGTATTGAAGTCTTCAACTATTGTTGTATAACTATTTTTCCATTTAATTCTTTCAGTTTTTGCTTTATACATATTAGGAGACTGCTATTTCATTTGTATATGTTTATAATCACTATATATTCTTTCTTTTTCTTATTTTATTTATTTACTTTTTAAAACAGTCTTGCTCTGTCACTATGGGTAGAGTGCAGTGGTGTCATTGTAGCTTACTATAATCTCCAACTCCTGAGCTCCTGCCTCAGCCTCCCGAGTAGCTGGGACTATGGGCACATGCCAGGATGCCGGGCTAATTTTTCTATTTTGAGCAGAGATGGGGTCTTGCTCTTGCTCAGGCTGGTCTCAAACTCCTGAGGTCTAGTAATCCTCCTGCCTTGGCCTCCCAGATTGCTGGGATTACTGGCATGAGCCACTGTATCTGGTCCTACTATATCTTCTTGATGAATTAATTCTTTTTCCATTTTAAAATGTCCTTTTTATCTCTCTGAAAATTTTTATTTTAAAGTTCATTTTGCCTGATATTAACGTATATTCTCCAGCTCTCTTTTAGGTGCTATTTATATGCAATTTCTTTTTCTATCATTTAAATTTTAGCCTGTTAGTGTCTGAGAGGGTCTATTTTAGATAGCAAATGTTAATAGTTTGATTTTTTATATTGATATTTACCAATGTTTTCAAATTCTTGTATGGCTTTGAGTTAATATCTAATATTCTTCCATCTCATCCTAAAGAATTTCTTTTAGTATTTTTTTCCAGGTAGTCACTGTATTTTATTGGAAAACATTGATATATATTTTTTTCTTCACAATTGAACTGAACATAATATTGCCCAGTTTAAAACCAAAATCGAACCAAAAGCTCCCCAAAATGTCCACAGTCTTATACTTGCCTACCCTTACCCCTAGCTCATGGCTGGGTCTACTCCCTGTGCCCCATCCCTCCTTCCATCCCTTTAGTGTTTCTTGTCATACAGGTCTGCTAGGTCTTGTCATACAGGTCTGCTATGAACTCTTTCATACGTTATTTATCTGGAAATGCCTTAATTTCTTAATTTTTTTATTCTAGATATTCAAAACTTACTTAACAGAATTTTTCCCTAGCACTTTGAATATGTCATACTACTACCTGCTGGCCTTCATAGTTTCTTATGAGAAATTCTTTTTTAACATTTTTGAGAATACCTTGTATATGATAAATTACCTCTGTCTTTGGCTTTTGTCAGTTTATGATATATCTTAATATGGATCTTTTTTATTTGATCATATTTGTAGTTTTAAAGCTCCTTGGATGTATAAATTAAATGTGTTTAGTCAAATTTTAGAAGCTTTTGGCCAGTATTTCTTTAAATATTCTTTTTCCACCTTGTTCTTTCTACTCTCACTCCGGAACTTCCATTACACATATGTTAGTATGCTTGATGGTCCTACAGGTCTTTTGGGCTCTGTTCAATTTTTTAAATTAATTCTTCTTTCTGTCTTTCAGACTATAAAATTTCAGTTGCCTTCTCTCCAAGTTTACAGATTCTTTCTTCTGCCCTGTCTCATCTGCTGTTGATTTTCTCTAGTGGATTTTTCATTCCAGTTATTCATAACTCCAGATTTGTAGTTTGCTCCTTTTTATAATTACTATCTCTTTCTACTTGTAAAATACATAAATTTTTATAATCTGTATCTCTTAAGGGATAGTACTCCTCCTTGATGTGACATCATTCTTTTATTTAGGTCTTGGGCCACAGTTTCCTTTCTCATTCATTAAACATGTTTAAAATAGCTGACTTAAAGTCTGCCTAGTGAGTTTACTGCCTGGCCCTTCTCAGGGCAATTTCTGTTGATAGACTTTTTCCTGTTTATATTTCTTATTTCTTTGCATTTTTTATAATGTTTTGTGGAAAACCACACTTTTTGAATATTTTAAGGGGGTGACTCTGAAAATCAGATTCCTCCTAAAAATTCTAAATCAAGACACATTTTTGAAGAGAAAATCCATTCCAAATTCAGATCAATCCAGGGCCATTTCAAAATCTCTCTCAGCATTTTTATTTTTAATTCTTAGGAGGGAAAAGGATTTTTTGTAAAATTTGTGGATAATTTTAATTTATGGGAATATTATGCTACCAGTGAGCATTTAACGAAAGTCATATAAATTAAAAACCTTGAAAATATTGGGAAGATGTGCAACATATAATTGCCAGTAAATAAAAACAATTATTCTGTGTGTCCAGAAATCCACCCATGGAAAACCAAGTCCAGAGCAGGAAGGGAGCACAGTGTTTTAGTGCCTCTTGATGGGGACGATGAGGAAGGAGACCAAGATCTCTCTGGCTTTATGCAGGCCACGCTGAGCATCAAGAATGGGTCTTCCATAGCAGTGGCAGATGAAGACTGACGGTAATCACAGAATAGAGTAGAAATTTTTCACAATTCAAAGCTTAGTGTTTACTAAAATTAAAATTTATAAACATTATTAATGCCCTATGAGATCAAACTGGAAGGTACCGGCCATTTTTTGATAAAAACATTAATCAAAATTGTTGGACCACACAGCAGTTCTGCTATCACACATGCAGGTTATGGCATGTTGCAACAACTCACAGTAAATTTATTTAACAATGTTTATTCCTATAACTTTCCAAGAAAGACCAATTTTGGAAGTTCGTTTTCCAATTCATATCAGAGACCTGGTTGAGAAGGTTGATATTGGAGAGAGATAAGGACAGGAGCAGGCCAACAGGAGATGTGTGCATCTCCTCTGGGCACATTTTTATAATTTTTGAGTTTCATTAATTCAGCCTCCCTCATTTCGGCAACATAAGCAGCATGCTTTCATTGTACCTGTGAGTGTTTTACATATTTGTAATCTTAGCTGCTTTGAAAGTTAACAAAAAGAAAAGTCACATCTCGACATTTTTGCATAATTCCTATCAAAGGCATTGGTCAGAAGCTAGCTAATGAAATGGTGTAAGGTCCCAATATCAAACTGAGTTTGGAATTTATTATAAGCACAGTGGAAAGGTATTGAGATTTTAAGATCATGAATCTATATTTGAGTCCATGCTTTGGCACTTGAAGGGGGTGTAATTTTAAGCAATTGTAATTATTCTCTCTTATCTTCACATTTTTTTAAATCTGGAAAATGACAACACTGTGATGTCTAACTGACAAGGTGTTGTCAGTATTAATGAGAGCTTATATATGGATTTTGTAAGCTTTACTGCTTTTTTAACTAGAGAACTCTTACTGTACAATATCAGAACATCTCTTATCTTTGCTGAGAGTTTACTTGCTAAATTTTATCAAAAAATGAAGTTCATAACCTATAATGTTTTGCCTTTGTTTTTTAAATACTCAAACTGAATTTAATGATTATTATGGATGTTGTTAGTTTGTTACCATATGATAGCTATATTGATATGAATTTTGGTATGTATTACCTGATCTATGTTTTGTTTTAAATTTCTATCTAGTAAATGTATGCAGAGTGTTCAATCTTTTTAAATGTGGTCAGAGTACATATTATGAATGATACATCATTTATTTCAAGAAATTTAAGTTGTGAATGTTACATTTCCAGTAAATAAAATACATTAATGTCACCATTAGCATCCAAACACTTGGCAAATCCTGGAAACGGAAGTTCTGAATTGAATTAATAAATATTTGACTTCAAATTACACAATTATCAGATTGAACTCATTTACAATTATAGACAATTGAGCTAAGTAGAAAACTTTTAAGTTATTGAGTGCAACATAACGGCTTTGCAGAGAGAAAACTGGGACCTTTGAAATGAATTGCATAGTCAGTTGGGGAAGAACTTACCTGGAGAACCACAGGTTCCTGCATCCCAGACTTGTGGTCTATGCTTCTGTCCACACTAGATCTTCCTTCATTTCTGTTTAACAGGTGTCCTGATTATCTACTATAGCATAATAATCAACTCTGAAACTTAGTGGTACAAAACAACAATTTGTGAGTCTTGTTCTTATACTCACAGATTCTGTAGGTCAGGAATTTGGAGATAGTCTACTGTGGTTAGCTCAGCTGGAAAGATTTAAATGCTAGGAGTGACTTAAAGTTCCTGGGGTTAGAATTATTCTGGAGAATTCTTCACCCCATTACCTGGCATCAGGTGTGGGATAACTAGAAGACTTGGACAGGAATGCCTATATGTGGCTTTTCCATGTGGCTTTGGCTTTCACCGTGGTGGTCTTGGGGTAGTAACATCCTTATGTGATGGTTCAGGGCTCTAAGGGCAAGAGTTGCATTGAATGAGGCAGAAGCTGCTTGGCTTTTAATGACCCTGCATCTCTGAAGTCACAAGTGTCACCTCTACTATATTCCACTAGTTAAATAGCCACACGCTCTCCCACATTCAAGGAGAGGGGACATAGACTACACCTCCTGATGGGCGATGTATCACATATTAAAATAGCCAGAACAGATATTTACTGAGAGCATTTTATGTGTCAGACAATAGGCTCTTCTTAGGGAGACAGAGGCAAATGTGCACTCTTTGTCTTCAAAGAGCTCTCAGCTTATAAAGAAACAAAGGCAGATACTACCCAGGTGGATCATGTTATGATGCTATAGCAATTAATATTTTGATTTTTGCAACAGGGATAACAAATGAATTAAAGAAACAATATAGAATATAAAAACAGAGTGAAGACTATATGGAATTTTGATAAATGATGACATGTTATGGCAGGTCATTTTCTAAAGGAGGGATTAGATAATATATGGAGCTAAGAAAATGTATTTCTACATGGAATTAATTAAATAGATTTCTGCCTCCCACTATTGAAAAATTAAGTCCAGATGGATTAGAAACTTAAATGTCAGAAGAAAAGCTATAAAACTGGTAGAAGCAATGAAGATGAAAATCAGTCTGACCTTGGGGTTAAGAAGGATTTCTTAAGCAAGCCACAAAACACACTAATCACTAAAAACATGATTGATGAAGTCTACTACATTAAGGTTAAAAACATCTGGTTATTATAGACAATCTTAGAAAAAGTGAAAAAAAAAAAAAAGATAAAACAAGGAGAAGATATTTGTAACACATACAGCTGAAATGTGACCAGTCTCCTGTCTGTCTATCTATCTACATCTGCCAACATGTACAAATAGAAAATACAAACCACTCAATAGAAAAATGAACAAAGTATACAATAGCATTTTGCTGTAGCCAAAAACATGAATAGCGAATAAAAAAATGGAGAGCAGCTGCTCCAGTTGTAAGTGATTACGGGTATGTAAATCAAACAACTCTGAGATGACATGTTATACTGATTTTATTGGCAAAAATTAATATGTAAGGCAATACCAGCATGGATCAATGGATCTTCTGGTGTGAGTAAAAACTGATGGCAACAGCTTTGGAAGATAATGTGACCTTTGATGAAAAGGAAACTGGCCTGAACCCAGTCCTGCGTGCGGTCCTCTAATATCTACTTCCTGCCTGCACCGGCCCCCTTCATCCCACTCGGCTCTCGCCAGCAGTTGCCCTGTGCACAGCACCTTAGGCTGAGCGCCGCCCCCTTTGGTGGCCAGCCCCCAGGGGGCAGATGGCCAGGTGAATCCA
Organism: Mirza zaza; assembly: GCA_008750895.1. Lineage (NCBI taxonomy): Eukaryota > Metazoa > Chordata > Mammalia > Primates > Cheirogaleidae > Mirza > Mirza zaza. Next base: position 28,839 of record VSMD01037609.1, read on the forward strand.
GTCCAGCCCCTTCCTTGGAAGATGTCAGACCGTGGGTGTCCCGTCTGTGGCACCACTGTCTCTCCTCTCTACGCCACCATCTCTCTTCAGCTCTGCTTTTTACTGCCCATGGACGGGCACAGCCTATGGCAAACCAAGTCCCCCACTGGAGCTAAGTTTACCAAAGAAGGAGCTTCTTCTCATAGGGACGCCCAACGCCAGACAAATTCCCTGAGCACCATCCTAATTTGGCTTTGTTAGGAGACGGCTGGAAAAAAAATTCACTACTGTCCACAGAGAGAGCAGAGGCTGGTCACCGCCTCCCTGGGGACTGGTGATTTACTGTCCCTCTCCCCCTTCTGCTAATTGAGAGGGGGCCACAGGGGTAGGCAGAATTGGGCAGCTGCTGGCTAAGGGAGGCAGCCTGTTTGGCCAACTCCTGAGTGAAAGTCAGGAAGGGGCTGTGCGCCCCAAATTTTCATGTCTTCCTTAAGATTGTTGGGTAAATAAGACCTTTTCCTTTCAGCAAGAGCCTCAGTGCTCAATTCATCCTGTGCTTCCCATGAAGTCAAGATTCTCCTGAAGCAGCAGCTCAGGTCTGTCTGGGCTGGGAACTTGGTGTGGATCATTCTCCTTTGGAATCAGAGTCCTTTCCGAGAGTGCACGCGCACAGTATGTTTAAAAGAAACATGTTGGATGAAAAGAAGTTGATTCACTGTGGAGTCTGCACGAAAAATCAAACCCTTTTTTCCTGCAGCAGCCTGGTCACTGCTCCCTCCACTCCCTGCACAGGAACGTCACTTACAGATGTCCACGCATCGCCCGGTGGTTTCCCACCTCTGCGTTCCTGCTCCCATTCCACGGGGTGCTGGCAAATGTGAACAACCCCTTCATTTTCCTTTAACTTTTCCCCGATGATGTCTCCGTGGAGCAGAATGTGAATGGCGTGTCCATGTTGCCCACTGAGCAGGAGCAGTTCCTCCTCCCCTTTGCAGCCCTGAAGACACTGGGGTCAATGTCACCTCCAGAGACACTTTTCTTTTGGTAAAATTCCCCCCCGATTCTGACTAAATAGTCACCATTGCTTACCTGCATGCTTATAACATCTAGGGCCATAATCTCAAATTAAGTGCCAAGTGTAAAGGTTGCCTCGATGGGTCAATGACTCATAAAACATATTCTTGATGGATTACCAAGAGCAAAAGATGCACAGTTCACTAGGTTTTCATTTGACTGTGGGCTACTCAGTGGGCGACTACTACCACTACTCAGTTAAGAGTGATTATAAATTGAAACCAATACCCTACTAGAGTTTATTAAGAACTTGAGGATGCTCATTAAATGAGTAGACCTAACATGTAACTAAGTTACAAAATCCTCACTATGTAAGTCCATGTGCAGAAAGTTGAATTTCCTGCAATGGATTATACAGCATCCATTTCAGAGTAGATAAGCACTACTTCTTCACATTTGTCTTATCATTTTCAGTTACTGTTATTATTTATTTTTAATATTTAATAACTATTTAAAAACTATATTATTATTTATTTTTAATATTTAATAACTAAATGCATTCAATTTAACTTTATTTATTTAGAAACAGAATCTCCCTATGTCACCCCAGCTAGAGTGCAATGGCATCATCATAGCTCACTGCAACCTCAAGCTTCTGCACTCAAGTGATCCTCCTGTCTCAACCTCAAGTAGCTGGGGCTACAGGCATGAGCCACCATGCCTGACTATTTTTTTCTATTTTTAGTAGAAGTGAGGTCTTACTCTTGCTCAAGCAAATCTCAAACTTTTGACCTTAAGGGATGCTCCCACCTTGTCCTCCCTGAGCGCTAGGATTACAGGTGTGAGCCACCGCACCTGGTCATGATTTAACTCTACCTAAGCAATTTTGTTGTTAGTTGCTTGGTTAAAGCTACAATGTACAGTGATACACAGTTTTTTTCCCAAGGCCTCTCTCCTTGGCTTGTGGATGGCCACCTTCTCCTCCTGTCCTCACACAGCCACCCCTCTGCCTGCGTCTCTGTCCTAATCTCTTCTCGTGAGGACACTCCGAGGTCCTGGGGACTAGGGCTTCAACTTATGAACTCCTGGAGGGTCACAATTCAGCCCACAGCACTGATCTTCTTTCCTGTTAGTAGGGTGAACAGCAAAGACCAAGAGCCACGTATGATATATGGAAAATATTTTTCTCTCTAAGAAAAAAAGGGAAAGCAAGCATTTATCTCTAAGAATAAAGTGTTAGACATTCCAGTGCTTTGATACAATCAATGGGGAAAAGTTTATTAACTCCAGCCCCATAGATCAGAGGGAAAAGAATTCCATGAAACCCCAAACCTTAGCAGTTCATCTGCCCGCTCAGACGTGGCCCTGGTCGCAGGTGGTCAGGGGAGCAATGTCCCTCGGGCATCGACTGGGACCACCTGCTGGGGGTGGGCCCTGTCCCTACTGGAGATGCAGCAGGGTCAAGAGAGACTGTGGCCTTCTCCTCCTGAAACTTACATAAATAAGTAAATGGGTAAGACAGCCTCAGGGAGCATCAATCGGATGAATGTGACAAAGTGACTGGAGAGGGCACAGTGATCAGGAAAGGATTCAGTGGCTGATGTCCAGACAGAGGGACGGGAGCTCAGAGTGGGACAGCCAGGAGGACAGCGACACTGCAGTGTCTGTGGGGAGACACACAGGACCTCGGGGGTTTCCATGGGAAACCAAGCCATCAAGGGCTTCCGGAAAGGGAACGATGTGATCTGGAAATGGACAGCAAGCGAGTGAGAGCCCAGGAGAGGGAGCAGGCGCTGCGGCAGGGTCCAGAGAGGACCCGGTGAAGGGACAGG
>VSMD01037613.1:0-36829 GCA_008750895.1 Mirza zaza
CGGAGGTGAGATGTGTATGGCAAAGGGCAGCCTGCAGTTTCTGGGCATCTTTAGAAAATGAAAGAACACAGTCAAACCAAAAAGCAAACCTCACATTGGTCACTGTTAATCATAATAATGTCTGTGATTTGTATAGTCTTTGTTCTGGAGCGTCCCAACTCTTGAGATATGATCCCTTTTGTACCCCAGGTCCCTGCCACAATAACGACCTTGGCTTACAACTCACCACCCTCCTCAGCCATATAATATCCTCCTCTTTATCACCCGTCTTACCCCTTCCTTGCCAAGTTAAGTAATTTCTGCCTTGTTTTTTCTTCTATTCCTTCCCTTCGCAAACCACAACCCATATAATTTTCATTGCCCTCTTTAGAACCTGTTTGTATCTTGGCTCCTGCCTTTTTATAGAGAAGGGGAGCAGACCTGAAACTGTACAGATGAGGAGATGTGCGATTTTAAATACCCCCATTACATAGTGTGTCTTTCTCTGAACTGCAATTTCTTTTCCAGCTTTGCAGTCTCCCTGGAAAATAGATGACTAAATGCAAGGGTGGCTGCCAGTGCCTTAAAATCATTAACAATCTCAGTGCTCATTTGAGGTTGAATTTCCTACTCATAGCATGAGATTTATCTTTGTGCTTAAATAATAGAATTAAGGGATTGATTCTGCTATGCTTCATTTAATGACACATTTAGGAAGGAATATAATGTTTATTGAGTGCTTCCTATATGCCAGGCACTGTGTGAGATGCTTTATGGGTATTATCTCATTTAAGATTAACAATTTGATGAGGCTGATGTATAATTCCCATGAGAGAACTGAATTTCAAGGAGATCATTTGTCTGAGGTCCATGTCTGTCCAAAGCCAGAGGCCATGCTCTTTGTACTAGACTGCACAGCCAGCCTCAATGCCACCACAGCACTCTGAGTGTGCCAAGAGTTTTCACATATGTTTTGTCATTTCAGTCCTTGTAACTACCAGTGAGATGGTGGCGTTATCCCCAAGTGACTTGCCAAAATGCAGCACTGCTGGGACTCGACTTCATTTCTCTTTTCCTCCAGTTGTGGATCTCTGATTTGGGATCTGGTGCACAGGATCCTGTGCACATCACCATGCTAGAAGGATGGATTTGAGTCCAGCTCTTGAAGAGTTAGAGTATTGGTGGGATATGCTGGAGGAGTAACACCACAACTCCTGTGACATCCATAAGTCAGAGATAAGTTGAGATTTGGGCCCTCATCCATAAGTTGAGATTTGGGCCCTCATTGTAAGGGAGGCCTGGAAGAGGATGTTGTCCCTTTCCTGCTGGTGAGAGTAGAGGCAGGCCTGGCCAGCACCTGGAAGCATCAGCGTGGGAGAGGGGGCAGGGTTGGACAGACAGCAACAAGGAGCAAGAGAAAGCAGGGGTTTGGTGTAAGAGACGCAGCCTAAGTGCTACCGCTTGGTAGTTGTGGCGCCTTGGTAAACCACTCACCACTCTAAGCTCAGATATCACAGTTTTTATTGTGGAATCATGTGCAAACCTCCTCACATCCTGGAATGCCACTTTCTCCAAGGAATGGCTTGGCTAACCCGACTGCTAACCAGATGGTTGTGGTTAGCTATCCCAGAACAAGCATGAAGTATTAATGTGAAGAACCTGGAGACTCCTCTTTTCCGTCCTTCCACTGACCTTGATATAGATGTTGGCCAAGTTGCAGCCCCTCTCTCTGCCTCAGTCTCCTCATCTGTGAAGCAAGGATGCTAAAATTTCCCATGTTGAAGGAGAAAATGTTTAATTAGCTATATACTATATCATGTTACTGAAATGCCCTTATAGAAAAAACCTAGATGAAATTAGAAAGCTAGATTCACACCATAGGACCTACAGAGGCTTCTTGGAGGAGTGTGGTATGAGCTTGGTCACACTGGCTGGGGTCAGTGGGTAAGGATGCAGAGCTGGCATGGGCAGCTAGGGCAGAGATGGCATCCTCTCAGAACAGGGAGAGCTAATGCTCTGTCTCTTTCCTTCCCATCTGGCTCTGGCAGCATCCTCCACATTCACAGCTCAGGCCCTCGATTCTCAATTCTAAAAGGGTATTATTTGAGGCACACTTTTAATTAAAAAATAGCTTTTAAGGGAATTATAAAATATTCCTACAATAAACAAACACTGGTCTTAAGTTGCATCCCAATTTCAAAACCATTAAATTGTGGGGAGAAAATGTATCTTGGAGTTGAGACAATACAGCCACAACACTTCAGAATGTATACTACAAAAAAAGTCATGAGGACTTTGGGACCAACATTCAGGTTCCTGTTCTGCCACATACTAGCTTTGTTATTCTGGGCAAGTCACTTGATTTCTCTAAGCATCAATTCATTTTTTAAGTGGTCTATAAATTGCCTGGCCATAGGAGGTGAGCAGTGAAGGTTTTTCAATCTGAATGTTGATTCAGTTTGGAAAGATATCTACAAGAACGTATTTTGTCTAAAATTAGGGGTTATCATTTATTAATTTAAAAACCCTATATGTTGTCATTTAGGATAGTATAACACAGAACAGTGGTTCTCAACTGGGGGCGATTTTGCCCCCCAAGTGACATTTGGCAATGTCTGGATACATTTTTGGGTGTTACAACCTGGTGAAGAAGTGCTACTGGCATCTAGTGGGTAGAGGCCAGGGATACTGCTAAACATCCTACGATGCACAAGACGGCCCCCACAACAAAGGATCATCTGGCCCAAAATGTCCATAAAGGTTAAGAAACCTTAACATAGAGGTTAATCTAAAAACATAGATTGTGGAGCTTGACTGCCTAGATTTGAACACTAGCTCTGCCGTCTACTAGCTGTGTATCCTTGGTCAGTTACTTGACCTCTGTCCCTCAGTGTCTTTGTCTGTGAGAGGAATAATAACAGTGTCTGTCACATAGGGTGGTTGTGAGGATTACTAGGACTTAAGGCAGGCAGAGCATTTGAAAGTGGAGACTGGCTTCCAGAAGGCATTCACTGTCATCTCTTATTTCAAGTACTGAATGAGCACTAGATATAGTGAAAATACCTGGTGACCAGTACCAAGTCCCCAAATAAGTTATTTATCTCCTTGAGCCAAGTTTCTCCATCTTTTAAAAAAATATGTGGATCCAATGAAATTAAGGATATGATAGCATTGTGGAAACAGTGGAAAATTTTACAAATACGCTTGTATCATTATTATTGCCTCCAACTCCATTCAGAACAGGGAATGTTCGGGGGCAAAGCAATAAACTCTCCCAGGCTGGGCTGTAACTCAGCAGAAGGGACAGCCAGAGGGAGGAGGTGCTCAGAGCAGCACGTTGCAGGCCCAGCAGCGAATTGTTCCGTAAGTACATCCTCAGCTGTGAGTCCAGGAAGTCGCCTTTATTGCACTGTTATGTGCAAACTGCGCCCCAGCTTCACATACCACTTTCCCCAAAGGAGCGCTTGGCAAACCAGCATACATGCCTCCTCTGCAGGCTCTAAACTTCAGGAAAAACAACAGTGTTGATGGAAGAGAGTGTCCTAAAAGCCCTTGGCCAGGGATCTATTCCTACTCCTGTCTTCTCTGTCCCCGGTTTTCTGAGCCCTCAAATGAAGAGAATGGACTGCTGTCCTGTGCTCCAAGGCCTGCTGGAGCCCTTGCTCTAACCATACAGAACTGAGTAAGGATTATTTTTATCTTTCACAATTATGTTAGCGAACAGTCATCTAGCAGGGGTTGTGTCAAGCAACTTACATAAATAAACACATGTAATTCTCAGAACCACCTTGTGACACATTGAGTATTATGGCCATATTGCTGAGGATATCACCAAGGCTCAGAGATGTTAAGTAACTTGCCCAAGAATGCGTAGAATTCACATTACTCTTAACCAAACACACTGCAGTACCCTAAGCTGGAATGTGCAAAGATTTTGGCAAACACTAGATACTTAACACTTGTTAATTGAGTTAGTAAGTGAATCCCCAATGGTAAAGCACAAAGCAGCTTGTTCCTCAGTGAGCTCTTGCACCTCTGCCTCTCACCACCTATGCCCTCTCCTTGCCTGGCCCCCAGTGCCTGCTGTCTCTCGCCAAGAGCTCCACACCCTCTTGGCAGCAAGTAACACTGTTCTTTAAGCGACCATCAGTGACAACTGTAGGGAACGGCCTTTCTTAAAATTCTATTGAGTGAGCCTACTCCGTGCCAAGCCCTGAAGGGACTTGAGGACACAGCTGGGTCATCCCGGCACTTGATCTGAGGAGAGTTCATGGCTGTGGGAGGTGGGCGGGGACAAGAGGGAGACTGATGAGAAAACCAAGCTAGTTACAAGATAGCGTGATAAAAGCAATCCTTGAAGGGGAAAGGCTGGGGAAGCTTTCCCTGGAGGGCGAGGCTGCTTTTGATATCTGCATACCTGTGGACTGGGCCACAGCTGCCCTCTGCCATCCATCCCAACTCACCCTTCGCTCAGTGTCCCGACACCATGCAACAGAAGACCAAGAAACAGTCTCTCTAGCAGCTCAGAATCAGAGTTGGGAAAACAGGAGGAAAGTAACTGCTGCCAAGTACCTACTTTGTGCCAGCCACTTTCATCCACTTCATTTAACGTATAAGTAGCCAATGAGGTAGATATATCCATTGTAGAGTTAGGGAAAATGAAGTTTAAAGAGGTTAGGCAATTTGCTGAATGTTCCAGAGGAAATTGCTTATAGGGAAACTTGCTTATAAGAATAAGCAGATCAATTTTCCTCTTTCCATTTTGGGTCCCTGTGGAGGTCCACCCTCATATGGCCTAGGACAGGAGCAGTGTTGGGGTGTCCAGTGAGCTGCAGAGTCTGAGTGGGAAGTGAGGACAGCCCAGTGAGGATCTCCACCAGTTTCTCTGGTCAAAACAACTTGGGCATCCCCCCCTACTCGAATGCCCATGGGGATGGTCTAAAGGGCAAGAATGAGTAATGTAGCAAGGCACCCCCACACCAACATCCAGAAGTGGGTGGTGGTCTTGGTGGGGCTTCAAACAGGGATGAGAGACCAAGGAGAAGGCTTAGGAGAAAGGGACTTTTCAGTTGTCCCCAGGGGCTTCCCAAGAACTGGCCAACAAGTTATTTGGGACCCTCAGTCAGACCTGCAGAGCTCAAGTTCCTGCCTGCACCACCCACAATGAATGGAATTGTGGACACAGTTATAACAAGCTACTGCATGTCCCCACTCAAGAACCCAATCACAATCACCCCCATTAATCTAATCCTCCACTCAATCCATCCACCTATCATTTCCTTTCCTTCCCTTCAGTCATTCTTCTATTGCACTCAGTAATTTTTTTCTTTCAATGAGTGTCTGGGGACACCTGTCAGGCACCTCTAGTATTTTGCTAGGATCCAAGAAGCCTTCATCATGGTGCAGAAAGCATGAGACCTAAGCCTTGACAGATGGGACGGAACTTTGGCAGACAGAAATGGGTTCAAACAAAGACCAGTCCAGATGGGAAAAAAAAAAAGCTGGAAGCAAAGGCAGAGAAGTAGTAAAGTCTGGGAGAAGTGTGAGCAATAATTTGTCGTCCACTTTGGCACTGTTTCCCAAGAATATTTGACCATGGAGCATCTCACAAGATCCCTGGCCTGAGGAATGCGCTACTTTAGAAAACGCTGTGGTATGCAGTGTGTGTGGCAGAGAAGAGCGAGGGTGAAGGCATTCGTACTTGCTCCTAGATGCGGTGATCCCCAACATCTATTCTAAGCATACTAATCCTCAGAGATGCTCTGTGGAAAAACAGTCTCAGCAATAAGCATGAGAAGGATCCATCCTCAGGTAGATTCACAAGGCAAAGCAGCGCAGAAAGGCCACCCCATCCCAAATCCCGCAGCAAAGACACTTTAACTCAGCTTAACCCTGCATGTACCAAACTTATCTCACCACAGATCACCTGGTGCCAGGGAACATCTTTATTTGGGGGGGATTAATTGGTGTTTTTTAGAAAGTTAACTTGCTTAATGATATTATTACATTTCAAATAGAGCACAGGGTATACTTTGAAAAATTTCCCCTCCACCCTTGGCTCCGTCTGCCCCCCCAGTTTCCTTCCTCACAGGTAGTCATTTGTCTCTCTTCTCTGTCCTCCCAGGGAAGGTTTAGGCTACATGAGGATGTACTACAGGTGTGCTTTCTTTTCAAAATGCAGGTGGAAACAACTGATACGCACATCTCTACTGTAGGTATTTTAAGGGGGTGTAGTCCATCTTAAATATTGATCTATAGCATAGTGTCTTTAGCCATTCCTCCAGTGAGAGGCATGGAGATAGTTTCAGGTCTTTTATTAACCTAAACCAGGGTTGGCAAATTATGGCTTGCTGGCCAAATCCAGCCTAGCACCTGTTTTTGTATGACCTTTAAGCTATGAAATTTTTAAAAATGTTTTTCAATGATTAAAAAATATTTTGTGACACATGAAAAGTACACAAAATTTAAGTTTCAATGTTCACAAATAAGATTTTATGGAAACATAACCACACTCATTCATTTGTCTGTTGATGGCTGCTTTTGAGTTGCAATAGCATTGTTGAGTGGGTGTGGCGCTAAGACCCTACAGTCCTCAAGCCTAAAATAGTTACTGTCTGGTCCTTTACAGAAAAAGTCTGCTGTCCCCTGCTCTAAACAATGCTGCAAGAACTATCTTTCCCCATCATTGCAAACTTGTGTGAGAGATCTTTCGTAAATATCATATTTAAGCCAATCGGAGAGATATAGCTCAAAAAGTACATTTTACTATTATATTATTTGATTTTTCTTTTACTATGAAAGGTTAAACATCTTTTTACAGATATAAAAATGTTTACTTTTCTATAATTTTTTTTTTCTCCAATTGAATAAAGACTATGAACAAAGGGGCTGGGTGTGGTATCTCATGCCTGTAATCCAGCACTTTGGGAGGCCAAGGCGGGAGGATCACTTAAGCCCAGGAACTTGAGGTTACAGTGAACTATGCTTGTGCCACTGCACTCCAGCCTGGGTGATAGAGAGAGACCCTGTCTCAAAACATAAAGAATACGAACAACAGTATTTTTCTTACTGTTTTATAAAAATATTGAAGTAATGCTTTTGTCTGTCTTGTGCGCAAATGTTTTCTCCATTTGTTATTTGACTTCTAAGTGAAGGGAAGGAAGGGAAGGTGGGTTCAGGTGCTGATGTGAAGGTGATGGGGGACCTGGGCCAGGCAGGTAGTACTTGTTTCTGGAGCCCATACCTTGTTCCAGGCCCTGGACCAGACACTGGAATCCAGTGGTGAGTGAGATGGGCAGAAGCTCTGCCGTCGTGCCCATGGTGGGTGAGCAGGGCAGCACTCAGGGAGGATGTCACAGGGACACCTCCCTCAGCCAGACCTGAGGAATGAAGAGGGACTCCCCAGGGGTCCAGGCTGCAGGGGGAGAGTTCTGAGCCGTAACTAGTACAAGGCTAGGTCTCAGAGAGAGAGGTTTTAGAGTTCAAGTTCCTGGAACCTAAGCTGTGCTAGGTGGTGATGAAGCACGTGGCACAGCCGTGCCTGGGCATGAGGGGCAAGGACGGGAGTCCAAGAATCCTCCTTGAGTCCCTGAGGTAGACTAAAAGATGCCCTACTGTTTGAGCAGGGTCTAGAGAGTTTCATCTCTTTGTACAGAGGAGGAAAATGACTCAGGACTAGAGTTACCCTCCCAGAGAGGTTTAAACTGAGGTCTGAGGGGTTAGGACTGGATGAGCAGAGGTGAAGCACGGCTCTAGGAGCAGCAGAGCTGGCCTCTCCTGGAGCAAAGGCCTCTCTCTGCCCCTCCACAGTTCACACCTCTCCGGAGAACCATGCCTCACAGACAAAGCAGCAGCCTGGGAGGGGAGGAGGGGGCTGGAGGGAGATGCAATGAGAGACAAGAGCTGAGACTAGTCCTTCAGGCCTCCAATCTCTGAGCTTGCTGGAGATGACAGGGAGCTGGGCAGCCTGGGAGCTGCTCCACTGCCTGCAGCCCCAACCCCAGGGATCCCTGCAAGTGATGACAAGGATGAGGGGGAAGCTATGGGGAGAGCCAAGAGCTCACGAAGGTTCTGCTGTGCTTGGCCAGAGCCTTCACCAGAGCCTGCCTGCTTGCTTGCATGCTTGGAGGGCAGGATCCGATTTAGAAAGGTGGTTGCCCCAGCACTCAGAGCCAGGCCTGCTGGCTGCCGCCCCACACAGCACCGCCACTCCAAGCTCTGCCTCCCAGGGCCTCCTCATTTGTCTTTACTTTGGTGTTCCCAATTAGACCCAAGTAGGACTCCATAGCCTTGGGCTGTGGATGCACTATGCACCGGAGGCCAGTGCTCACCTCAGGCCCTGGGGGACCTGCTTACAGGACCCGCCTGGTGGGAGAAGGAAATGCGTGGAAGTTGCCCTTCACTGAGCACCTGCTACATGCATTTCATTTATAGGGTTCACATTTCATCCTTTCAGCGACTGGCACATCCATCTCACAGATGAAAGAAAGAGAGTCCTAGAAAGGCTAAGTGACTTGCCTAGGGTTGCACAATGAGTCAATGGTAGGGCTAGAATTCTAACTCAGGTTGGCCCCACCTGTCCCCTATACTACTTTGTGCACGAGATTACCCTGTGTCTGGCACAGAGTGGGGGTCCCATAAATGTTGACTTTATCATGCACTTTCTTGGCTGGAGCTCTGAGCCTCACAGCAGCCCTTTAGGATCTGTAGTACTTCCCTCACTTTAATGATGTGGCGGCTCAAGCCTAGAGAGAGAAGTGGAGCGACTGGCCCAATGTCACACAACTAGCTGCAGAGTGTCCAGGAAGTTGGAGGAAGTTCAAAGAAAGGTGAGGTAGAGCAGCCTGGCCCAAAGAATGATAGGAATTTTCAAGACACTTTAGGCTGGGGCTGTCCCTGGAAGCTGTAGATTTGCCGGGGCAAGCAGTAAAGCTCTCGCCCAGCAGGGGGGCAGCGGTCAAGCAGCCAGGCTCAGGATGCCTGCCTGGCCCCGGGTGTTCCCTGGGACCTTCCGAACGAGGATCTTTCACTGGTTCTATTGCTCTCTGCCATATGAGGGCAGCCAGATGAGGTCTTTGATTTTATTGTTTAAGCAGTGGCACTCACTGTTCTTTAAAATAATCCTAAACTGAACTTTGTTCCTTCGTCCATTCAACAAATATTGAGACCTTCAAGGTACCTGAAACATATGGTTCATTGCTTTTCTTCCTGCTTTGAGTCTCTCTGACATATGTTAGAGAAATTAAGGGTCCCTACCCAACCCCCACTCAGGGTAGGAACGGGCCACCTGGGCTGCCAAGGGCCCACGCCCTCATTTGGGAGCCCCCGACCACGGCACTGAGCTGGAAACTTCCCTGTCAGCACTGTGACACGAACCTTAGAGATACAGACTCACAATCGGCCATTGCACAGATTGGGTGGAGAAGGCTCTGGTCCCCTTGAAGCAGCCTCTTTATGGCATCCTTAATCAAAGAGGCTTTGTGCAATTGGTGGAGACCGGGTGTGTCTATGAGGAGAGAAACAGGGAGGAGGCACAGCTGAGCAAAGCGCAAAGCCCTCCAGGCGGGAAAGAGGCCCATTTTGCAGGGGCTAACCCTCCCCCCGAAATCCCCCCACCCGCTGGCCTGCCTGGCAGAGGCTTTTCCTAACAAGCTCCCCGCCTCCACCTACCCCCACCATCCTCTGCCCATAGCCAAGGTGTCAGCTTGGGTTTGGTGACAGCAGCCTTGAAGGAGGTGTTGGATGGCTGAAGCCCTTCATTGTAGCAACTCTGGCATCTTCCACAGGCCCAGCCTCGCCAAGTTGTCCTCCTGCCAAGCTGGAGAGCGGCTGGCTCCTGAGGGTGCCCTCTCTAAGCAGGTAACTTGATTCCCTGCAGCCCCGCTCTGGCCAGCAGAGCCAGAGTTCTGAAGAGTTTACCTCCAACATGGCAGGACTTGTGAACAGTTTTCAAGGTCAGGAAAGGAGGGTGGCCACCAGGAGCTTCAGAGCTGGCAGACGGGTGGGATGGGGGGCAGGCGGGATACGGGGCTGATGGGCCAGGTTCTAGCACCAGCTCTTCACTAACTTGCTGTGTGACTTTGAATATATCACCTCCTCACTCTGGGCCTCAGTTTTCACATAGCAGAGTCTGACAGATGGTCCCCACATGCTTGACCGACTGGCCAGGGTCTTCTTGGTCTGCAGCCTCCCTTGCAGATGAAGGTCTGCCTACTCTGTGCGGGGTGATCAGGGTGCCCGATGGGGTGGCTGTGAGTCCTCTCCACTGGCCTTCTGGCCTTTCAAGCAGAAGGGAGTGCAGAGGCTGGCAGCTGCTATCTTGGTTCCCAGCCTCTTTCAGGAGTCAGAGAACATCCAAATTCAGTGGAACTACATTGGACGTGGCTTCCATTCCTTTTAGGATAACGAAGCAAAACTGGATTTTTCTCAACAACTGTGATAAAGCTTAAGAACAGCTGGATATAGGATTTCACTTTGCACGTGAATCCCTGAATTGACAAAACCAATGTGTGAGTAATATTGAGAAATAAAGATTTTGATTGTTTCTCCCCTGAATTTTTTGTAACTATCATATATAAAAGTATGCTATTGTAAACTTATCCCTGCCATTTTTTAGAAGGGCAGGGATAACCTCTCCTTCATTGAGGTTATGCCTTTCCCATTTTTTGGTATTAAATTTTTTTAAGATGAAATAATAGCATGATAGTACATGATAGCTCGAGTAAAAAAAATTTTTTTTTGAGACAAAGCCTCACTCCCTTGCCCTAGACTGGAGTGCAGTGGTGTCATCATAGCTCACTGCAACCTCAAACTCCTGGGCCCAAGTGATCCTCCTGCCTCTGCCACCCGAGAGGTATACACCTGTAGTCCCAGCTGGGACTACAGGTGTATGCCACCACACCTGGCTAATTTTGAAATTTTTTTGTAGAGATGGATCTCACTCTTGCTGAGACTGGTCTTGAACTCCTGACCTCAAGTGATCCTCCCGCCTTGGCCTCTCAGAGTGCTAGGATTACAGGTGTGAGTCCCTGAGTCCAGCCCCAAGTAAACTTTTTACAAAGTCAAACACCTATACAAAATAGTCGTGCTCATAAATGTACAGCCTCGATGCCTTTCCACTAAGTGACACACTGTGTAAACACGACCCAGATCAAGAAACACAACATTGTGATAGTGCTTCTTTAAATGTCCTTTTCTTAACAAAATTAAAAGTTGGTAACTTTATATTGGTTGCCTCCTCTTTACTTAAATTTTACCAGTTGGTAAAATCTAAAATTTGGGGACCTTTGGGCTAGATGATCTAATAATGTCCTGTGCAGTTCTGCTAGAGCCCTCGGAGCCATTATCTTTGGTGAAGCACCAGCCAGAAGGAAGCAGGCCAGGACCTGGGACTCAGCCCACCCAATCTCAGGGGATAGGGAGAATCTGGCCAAAATATCCCTCCAGAAGCAGGACTCACTCAGCATGGCTGGCTGCTGGGAGCCAGGGCCAAGGGGCAGTGAGGAGGAGTGTCTTTGGGTAGGAGATGGGGGTGAGGGGGAGGACTCATTCCTCAGGCCTCTCTGCAGCCCCCTTTCATTAGCTATTACTTTTCCTTTCCACCTGCCTGCCCCAGGGACAGGTCTTCTAGACACCTGTGAATCCTCAGTGCTCCTTCATTGCCATCCCCTCTCCCCCACTCAATTCCTGGGTCATGCCTCCCAGACCTGGGAATTCACTCTCTATCCTTTTTTCTCTACTGATATATGGGGAAATCCTGGCACTTTTCTGAAAGTTTATGAGAGATTTTCAAAATCACACACCAGGCTGGGAGTCTGGGAGGCCATATCTACTCAACCAAGGCATGCACATTTATCAAAGACTTGCTTTGTATCAAAACATGGGTTAAGGCGAGTCTAAGGAAGAACATTTATTCTGTTCAATAGGTACTAAGTATTTTATGTTCAATAAGTGTATGTCTGGCCGTTACTAAGTGCTGACCATTCAGCAGCAAACATTTATTTAGCAGCTTCTCTGTGTCACTAGGCTGAAGTCACTGTCTTTGGGGAGTTCACAGCTGGTGGTAGAGATGACCAAACAAAATATCTACAGTTGAAGCCAGGGCGTAATCACAGTAATGAGAGAGGGATGAAGGGTAAAAAGGAAGGAAGCATCACATGAGGTTGTGGGGTTCATGGAAGACTTTTCAAAGGCACAGCACTTGAATTTGTCCTCGATAGATGAATTGTGTTCCACATACTCAGCTTAGCATCCCAGAGTCCCCAGAACATTCTCCTGCCAGCCTCATGGAGTTGGTTAGTATCCGGCTAGACCTTCCACTGAAAATGACTGCCTTCCTGCCACTAGTAGCCCTGACTTAAGGGCTTATTGTCACTCAATTAAAAAAAATTTTAGTTGTACATGCACATAGTTTAGAAAGTCTACAAGATTTGTAATGGAAAGCAGTTCCCCTGCCATCCACCCTCAACACACACACACACATGCATGCACACACATATTTTCTACTCTACAGAGGCAACTTTTAACCTCTAAATTATTTGCTTGTATTGCGACTTCTTGATTTTCCAGTCTCTTTCCCTCTCTCCCTCTCCCTCTTCCTCTCTCTCGCCTCTCTGCTTGCTCTCTCCACATTCACATGTACGTTTTGTGTCTCCCCACCTTCCCCAAATATAATTACCTCACGAGTTTGGTTGGAAGAGTAGTCATTGTTTGCGTTATTAGGCCATGCACATGCTGTCGACAGCTGAGCCATATAGTATTCTATAATTCTTTTTCCTTCCCTGCATAACGATTACAGTTATGTAAATCTCCTCCCAATATGTTTAAATACATTGACTATTCTACCAATTTCGTCTTCCTGAAGAAATCTCTCCCAGAGTCTTCCATCCTGTTCCGGTCAGGATGGGTTGCTTTCTACTGTGTAACCATTGGCCTGGGGATCCCTCTGCCTCTCTCCTTTGTTGTATCTTCTCTTCCTTGGATGCCATGGCTTCCTCTTTCTTGGTTTACTCCCTCATTTCTTCTGAAGCACATCCTCCAGTAGCTTCCTGAGGAAACATGCAAAGAGAACTTACTTGACCGAAAATGTATTCTATCTTTACCCTTGATGATCATTTGGCTGGGTATAGAATTCTGGGATGGAAATAATTTCCCTCAGAATTTTGGAGGTACTTTCCCATTTTCTCTTAGTTCCCATCTTGCTATTGAGAAATCCAGTGATTTTTAATCCTTTGTATGAAGGCTGCTTATTTTTTCTTCTATCTGCAAGCTTTTGTGGTCTTCTCTTTGTTCTCAGGACTCTGAAATTTTGATGTCTTGTTGTGAATCTGTTTTCATATGTTGCGTTGAGTCCTCAGTGGGTCATTTCAATCTGAAACTCATGTATTTTAGTTCTCAGACATTTTCTCTAATCCCTCTGTCTAAAATTCCTGTCATTCAGATGTTGAATCCCCTTGACTAGCCCTCTAATTATCTTTTCTGTTTTCCATCTCTTTGCCTTTTTCCTCTATTTTCTCAAGTTTATCTTCCAACCATTCTTTTGAGTTTTTCATCTTCTGCTATTGTATTTTTAATTTTCAAGAGTTCTTTATTTGTAGCTTCCCATTGTTTTTCATGGACACAATATCTTATTTCTTAGGACATTAATTATAGTTTTTTTCTCTTTTAGGTCTTTTGCATTTTGTGTAGTTGCTATCTTCTAAGTTCATTTTTTGTGTCCCCTGTTGTTTTGACTTCTTTTTTATTACAGGCTTTCCTCAAATGTTTACTTATCCTTTTCTGTCTACTCATATTTAAGAATAGGACACTAAAAGAGATTTGATACCCTCTGAACAGGATTGGGGTTGTGCACAGGGATCTGTTTGGGCCATTCCATGTCTTTTCTTTCAAGTTGGTCAAGAGAAAAGCTTCTCTAATCTACAGCCTGAAGTATTAACATTTTGCCAGGGGAAAAGGTATCTGAGAATCTGATTGCTTCTTAAATAAATTTCCAAGCAATCTCCTTGTTTTGGGCCTACCCGCCAACCCACTTTCAAGAAGTACCTGATACAACCTGTTTCTTAACCATTTAGGGGTTTTACAGTGTAAATTGAGCTGCTTTTCAGCTGTCTTTGTTGCCTGTTTAGGATTCAGTTAGTTAACATTCTTGTTCACTGTGTCTGGTTTCCAATATTTTTTCATATTTATTTATTTGAGATAAGGTCTTGCTCTATCGCCCATGCTAGAGTGCAGTGGTGTGATCATAGCTCACTGTAACCTTAAACTTCTGGGCTTGAGCAATCCTCCTGCCTCAGCCTCCCAAGTAGCTGTGACCATAGGCATGTGCTGCCATGCCCAGCTAATTTTTCTGTTTTTGTGTAGAGAAGGGGTCTCACTCTTGCTCAGGCTGGTCTCGAACTCCTGGTCTCAAGCAATCCTCCTGCCTCAGCCTCCTAAAATGCTAGGATTACAGGCATGAGCCACCATGACTGGCCTGATTTCCAATATTTTGATAAATCCCTTTGCTGTCATTTTAGTTGGTTTCAGGAAAGGCCACAGTGTGAGTTCAAATTCCTATCTTTATACTAGTTCAATTTTTAAATGGGCAGCAACAACACATTTCAGAGCAGGAATTCCCTGCTGCCAATTTATAAATGTAAATAGAGAGTATAACCAGAATATGGAGAAAGGCCTATAGGGGCCCTTTCCCGCCAGTTCTTGACCTGTTAAGACCTTTCCTGGCTTTAAAAGCCATCTCTTGTGATGCCTTTCTCAGTCTTGTATTTTGTTTTATCCAAGTTGGGCCACTGAGTGATAGACATTACAGTGTTTTATAGACAATATTCCATTTAAACCTTTACACTTTACAGCTATTGAGGCTTAGAGAGGTGGAGCCTCATACCAAGATTCCACAGCTAGTAAGTGATAGAACTGAGACTTCCACTCAAGTTTGTCTCTACCACCCAGACCTCTGACATTATTGCTGACTTTGAGGCTCCCCAAAGGAGGAGCTTACATTTTGGTGAAAAAAGGCACATGTACTGCAAAGTCAGCCCCAGGAACAGGAAAGGAATGCCAAGTAGGGGTAAGGGAGTGGTGTGCAGTTGAAAGGAAGGAGGTCTTCACCTAAGCGACTGAATCAGGGCTGCCTTTACAGAGGCGGTGGCATATGAACTCATGGCCTCGTAGTTTTAGGCCACCTTCTCTCCCTACCTAGTAGACTGGCAGTGACAGCAAATAATGATGGTGATGGTGAAGTTTGCAGAGCATTTTTACACAGATCTCTTTGAGATTACAGAGGCTTATGGGTTGAATGTTATCTCCATTTTAGGGCAAGAGAAAATCAAGGCACAGAGAAGTTAATCACTCAGCCGCAAAGCTTTGGCTTCAGGATCCAAATCCCTCCCTTCCAAGTCTAGGCTCCCTGCTTTATCCAGGCCAAGAAGCACCTTCCTATTCTAAAATACCTCTTCACCAAGGTTTCACAGAGTGTGGACTGTCTGCTTGTTTTAAGAAGCTGATTATAGCCTGAGCGAGACCCCGTCTCTATTAAAAATATAAAGAAATTAATTGACGAACTAAAAATATATATACAAAAAATTAGCCGGGCATGGTGGTGCATGCCTGTAGTCCCAGCTACTCGGGAGGCTGAGGCAGTAGGATCACTTGAGCTCAGGAGATTGAGGTTGCTGTGAGCAAGGCTGATGCCATGGCACTCACTCTAGCCTGGGCAACAAAGTGGGACTCTGTCTCAAAAAAAAAAAAAAAAAAAAGAAGCTGATTATTGGGTCCCCCCCCAGACCTACCTGATCTCTGGGAGGTGGGGCCCTGGAATCTGCCTGTTAACAACTGTCCCCAGGATTCTCATGGTGACCTAAGAGTGAGCTGCTCTTGGCCTTCAGTGATGCCAAGGGGCGTGGTGGGCATAGCGGGCTTGGAGTCAGCATCGCCTCTCTTAGTTCTGGCCATCAGACCGCCTCAGTTTCCCGCCTGTACAGTGGGCTGGCATGCGGAGCACAGAGGGAGAAGTGCCCCAGCTGCCACACCAGCCTCTCCCTGGCTCCTGCCCACCTCCATCGGTCCAGTCCGCCCTGGTGGAAGGAAACAGCTGGAGGCTCTTCACTTCCTGGCTGTGGTCCCCTCCTAATCGGCCAGAGGCTGGAGGCACAGGCTGCTCTCTGCAAGCGCTGACCCCTGCCAGGGACCCAGGAGGCCCAAGTGCACTGCGCTTCCCGCCTGCCAGGCAGCCTTGGCCACCACCTCCCCCCGTCCGCCACTCCAGCAGGCCATAAATATTCCCTGGCCCAGAGGGGCAGAAACTGACTTTCCAGTGCGCCTTCTGGCCCTGGCCCATCTTCCTCTGCATGGAACCCTGCAAGGAGAAGCCTGGACGCCAGTCAGCACCTCGAGGCCCCGCACAGCCTGGGGGCTGGAGGGGTGCGTGCGCCGTCAGGCGTGGGCAGGGCAGGCTGACCCGCACCGCTGTGGGCCTCTGGGAGAGGGCTCCCCACTCAGCCCAGGGGACAGGGAAGACCTCCTGGGGACATTTAAGCTAAGCTCTGAAAGAGGAAAGAACGTGATGGACAGAGGGAACAGAACATGCAAAGACCAAGAGGGTGGCCACTGGGGAAATTTCAAATATTGTGTGTCACTGAAATACTGAGTTCAAGGTGAAGTGTCTCAAGGTGGGGCTGGAGAGGGTGGCAGGGGCCAGTCCAAGCAGTGCCTCTGAAACCATGCTGGAGAGGTGGGTGGGCACGGGAGGATTCTAAGCAGGACTGTGACCAGCCAGTCATTTGCTTTTAAAGAAGACCACTCTGGTTCGGTGTGGGGCAGGGAATAGAGTGGTTACAGGGGCATGGGCGAGGAGTCTCTAGGCAGACTCCTGGGCCGAGGTATTGCAATGGGAATAGAGGAAAGGGGAGGAACGAAAGAGGATTTCTGAGGTAGAATGGGTAGGACTTGGTGATAGACTGGATGAGGGTCAGGAAGAGGACTACAGAGGGAGGGAGGGGCCTTTCCTAAGTAGAAAACAAAGGGGAGGGTGATACCTCCTCCTGCAAAACCCTCCTCCTTTCCTGTCTGCCCAGCTTGGATCCTTCTTCCAAAGCCCACTGCGTGCCCCGCCCCACCACCTCCAGGAAGCCTTCCCTGCTCCCTCATGGCTCTCAGAACATCAAAACGTGTACTTGGTTATTTACAGTCTTGTTTTGTTCTGGAATTAATTTGTGTGCATCAGCCTTCAAGGGAGCCTGGCATGGTGGTTAAGACCCCATGAGAGCCCCAGTTCTGTGCAGATTTGTGACCTAGGAAAGTCATTCATTTCCTCTGAGCCTCACTTTCCTCCTCTGTAAAATGGGAGTAGTGATCTCTCTCTTGAAGGATTCTATATGCCTGGCATGTGGTGTATGCTCAGTGAGCTTTTTTCCCATTACTTGATCAGCCTGGAAACTTCCCTAGGACTTTGGATAGCAGTAACAGAATGGATAGAGAGATTTTTTAAGGCCAGCGATTGGAATTTCTGGGCTCCTGCTGTGGATTCCCTATATGACTTCAGGCAAGTTGGGGTCCCTGTTGTGCACCCTGGACAAGAAAGGGGTGGGCAGGATGACCCCTAAAGTCCCCACTGCTTCCCCTCAGTCATCCAGTTTCCAGTGAAGTTCCATGGCTCCCAGAGGCCCCGAGCACTGTGCGATGGCATTGCCCATTCCCAGGGTGCCATGACCTCCTCCCTCCAGCCTGAGAATCTGGCTTTCCCCTGGGCCACCCTGATGGGGATGAAAGAGTATCTCCCTCCTACAGACTCTGGAGACCAGACCTGGGCCTGCCTTCCAGCAGGGCTTGGAATCTGGTGGGATTGGGCCTGGGATTCCTTGGGAAGCAGAGGTACCTGGAAGGCCAGCCCAGAGCTACAGGTCTAAGATGACAAACTGGCAAGGGCCTGGCTTGGAACAGCTGCAGCAGGTATCAGGGCATTGAGGTGAGCATCTTGAGAAAAATAGGGTGAGATGTGTGTGAGCAATGCCACGGGACTTAGGTAGGTCCTAGGTGAAGGAGCCATAACAGGTGAAAAGACGAAAGTTGAGCGAGGTCATGTAGCAAGCTCATGGGAGGGCCTTTGGCTGACAGGAAGAGCAGGAGCAAAGTGGTAAAGATGCCACGTTCAGCACAGGTAAACTGAGTCATGGTAATGAGGTAAAGCATGGGAAAGTGTCTGTCCAATGGCACATAGTAGATGCTTAATAAATACAACTTTATTCAATAATCCCATGCTTGGGAATCAATGGCTTATAGATAGTCTTTTCCCTTGAGAAGCTCAGAGCCTGTGGAAAGCAAGAGATGGGCTCAGAAACATTCCTGGCCTATGCAGTGATAAAGGACAGCACAGGGACTGTGGGGACCCAGAGGAAGATGGGATTGACCTTTACTGCAGGTAGGTTCTGTGTTCAGTGGTGAATTTTGGGAAAAAGGTATGTTAAGGAAGGCTTCACAGAGGAGGTGACATTTGCACTAGTCTTGATGGCCGTGCAGGAGTTTTCTAAGCCAAAAAGGCAGAGAAAGGTATTTTAAGCAGAGGCAAGAATATGTACAAAGCTGCGAGGCTGGGGAACATATGGAGTGTTTAGTGAGCTGCTGCTATTTTGCCGTGTAGGAAATGGGGCTGCAGAGGTCAGCAAAGGCTGGGACTGGAAGGGCCTTGAATTGCATTGCATTCAAGGCTAAGGAGCAAGCGTGGAATCCAAGGGCAGTAAGGAGCCATGAAATGTTTCTGCGCAAGAGAATGAAGTGCTCAGAATCCACTAGAGAAGGAAACATTCTGTTTTCAGTGAGCCACCTGGAGAGCCCTAGGGGTGGGGTGGGGGGGAACTGGGGCCGTGGGTCCCAGTTGGAATCCTTTGCTGTGTTTCAGTCCACTTGGACTTAATACTTAGGTCAGAGCCAGGCTCCTGGGACTGGTGGCCTCATCCCGAGAAGACGGTAGGTGGCGCTGCAGCTCTGTGTATCCAGCCTCCAGAGAGGGGCTACCTGCCCTCACCTGGGCGAGTGAGACCCCTTGTCCTGCTTGGCCCTGGTGCTTGGGCCCTATCCCTAATGATGAGGCTGGGAGATGGGCTGGGGTGGGGAGGGGATGGGTTTCACTCAGCCTCCTCCAGAACAAGGAAGGCCACTTGCTTGACAGAGCACAGAGTGTGAGAGCAGAGGGCCTCCAGGACTCTACTGGCCCATGTTCCTATTTCATGTGTGGGGAAACTAAGGCCCAGAGTGGGGGTGGAGGCGGCTCCAGTGTGCCTGACATGGGAGGTCATCCTGCCTCTTCCTCCTAAATCCCTCAGCAGTGTGCCTCCTCTTTGCCAACCCCCTGCCCCTTCCTACTCAGTTCTCACCATCTGCCCGCCTGGACCACGATCCCAGCCTTGCACTGTGGCCTCTTCCCTGCCTGCCTGGCTCTGCTCCAGCCATCCCCCACTCAGCCCAGGGATTCTTCTCATACCCAGATCCAATCATCACCCTCCCATGATGAAACCCCTCCGTGCCCCCATCACCCCCAGAGGCTGCTTAGCCTGGCAGTCCAGTGCCTTGGGCCTCACCACCTCTCCTCCTACGCCTCTGCTCTTACAGGCCTGAGCCATGCAGTTCTGCTCTGGGCCTCCTGCTCACTCCGGCCCTCATGCCTTTATCCATGCTGATCCTACTGCCAAATTCCTGCTCATCCTTCACCAGCCAGTGGGGGCTTTCTTTGAGGTGTGGGGGTTTAGGAGCCCCTCCAGGGCTCCCATGGCCATGACTGCACTGTGGGATTGAGGGTCCCTGTGCCCATCTCCTCTGCTGGAATGCCTCCGAGGTGGGCACCCTGGCACTTGATTCACCGTTGCTCCCTGGCACAGGGCTTGGCTCCAGGTGGAGCTTGGTGCAGTATTGTTGGGCGAATGACTGAATGATAGGTACACTCTGAGAGGAGTGTTGCCAGGTCACTGCACCTGCTGGGGGCCAGGCATTGTTCTGGTGCTTTCTTGAACAGCCTTTCAACCCTTACAACAACCCGGAGAGGTCAGATTGGAATTATTGTCCCTGTTTTGCAGAAGAGACTGAAGTGCAGAGAGGAGAGGTGACTTGCCCAAGGTCACATGGCTCAGCAGGCTGCCTGGCACAGCCAGGCCTCAGGCCTCAACTGAAGGGATCGACTCAGTTGGTGAGGCCACTCTGAGGAGCTGCAGGGCAGTGGGGGCCACATCTCGCAGAGGGGCTGAGCAAGGCTAGTGTGGAGCTATCAGGACTCTCAGGGTGCCTGCACCCTCAAGAAGTGAGGTTCCCTCCCTGTTTTGGAGCATGAGGAGCCCCAGTTGTTCTGAGGCAGGGACCTGGGCAGACTTGAGGACCAGAAGTACTTATGTGGCTGCCATGAGGCAGAGACTACTGGCTGGAGGCCAGCAAAGAGGCTGGCCTGTTGATCCAGGGATAGGTGGGGCCCAGTGGCAGTGGCGGGGCTGCCCACAGAGGACAGGTGGGCAGAATGTGGGATCGAGCTGCAAATATTTGCTGCAGAGAAACCCAGGGGTGGGGAGGGCAAAAGGAGGGGCCAGCAGAGTGGTTTCAGTCTTCTGGGCCACAGTATAAATGATGGGTGTGTCCTCAACTTGCTGTGTGACCTTGGTCTGGGCTCTGCTCCTCTCCAGGCACCAATAAGGGAAACTGTAGCCTGGAACCTCCCAGGGGACCTCTGTGTCTAGGTGTCCAGTCTTGAAGGTACACAGAGGGTCAGAAGCATCCTTGGTGTCTAAGCCCAGGCCCTTCATTATCTGAAGGAGAAACTGAGGCCCAGATAGAGATTGGTCCTGCCCACGGCGCACACAGATCCGGGCCCAGAATCCACGTCTTCCGATTCCCCATCTGACCTGATTACGGCACAAAGCGCACTCCCGCCTGCTCTTCCAAGGCTAGTGCTCAGATCTTTTCAGGGAACCCTTTGGCGGTCATTTGTGCAGCCCCTGCGGCTGGGCAGCAGCAACTTTGCCCTTACCCCCAGGAGAAAGTGTCCAGAATGCCTTCCTGGCCTAACTCCACTCCAGAGTGCTAAAGAATTTCCTTGAATCTCTGCCTGCGCCCTCGAGCTGTAGCCATCCTGCCTGGGGGTGTGTTTGGGGCAGGGCATTGTGGAGAGGGGTGTCTGCTTGGTGGCTGATGCTTGCTGACCCATCTCCACGCTCCCTCACCACTGGGTGAGGTCATCCTGTCTCTCCTGGGAGCCCCAACAGCGTCCTGGTCAGGGCTTCTCTGTGACTCAGCCAAGGGCTCCAGCCATTGCTGTTGGCAGGTAACTCTTCCCCTGGGTCATCACTGTCGGGGCAGGGCGCCTCTTCCAAGCACCGCCCAGTTCTCCATGGTGGGGTCTTTGGTCACTGCTCTTCTGCTGTGGGCTGCAGGGAGAGGTCCCTGCTGGCTCCCTGCAGGGAAAAGTCAGATCAGCCCCTGAGAGGGTGCCACCAACTTGCTGCAGGGGTCATGAGGGGTAAGCATCATCGCACCCCAAGTGGGGAAATCAGGCAAGTCTTAACTTGCCCCAGATCCTCTCCTCCTGCCTCTTCCTCAGGCCCTGCCCCATCCCTGAGACATCCACTCCCTGTCCAGGGAGGTGTGTGGAGGGTGCGTGCTCCACTGGTTGAAAGAGGGGACACAGAAATGCCTCCTCCACCAGTCCTCACAGCCACTCCATGAGCGATGGGCGTCACCATCCCCACTGACCAGCTGAGACCCTGAATTGTTGAGTGTCTAAGCTGGGAAGCAGGACTTGAATGTAAACCTGTTGGAATCTATATTCACTCGTTTTCCTAAGCTGTCCCCATGCATGTTTAGAGAAAGTCCATTCATTGTTTTTTCTTTAAATGATTGTAACTGGTAGGAATAATTAGCACATGGTAGGGACTCAGTAAGTATCTGTTTAATGACTGAGTGAGTGACGAACTAGTTCTCAGGGCTGGGGGCTGCTGAGATGACCTGCCCGTCTTAGCATTCAGTGCCAGCCCTGGCAGCCACCAGACTGTCTGTGCAGAGGCGGCAGCTGAGGCCACAGAGGAGCAGCCTGTGGGCAGAGCCATGCGTGTCCCTTACAACTTCCCAGGGTGTCCTCTCCTCTCTCTCAGCCCCCACTGTTGAGGGGTAGGCAGGGCAATCTGAGGAGGGGAAGAGAACCCAGGATGTGGATGGGGAGCTGAATTAGCAGAGTTGTGTCCCCTCTGAGGGTTCCTTTGCCTTGCCCTCCCGTGTGGCTCTCACGCCTCTGTGCTCCCTGCCTGGCCGGGAGTCCACCCCTGGGAGTCCCTCTTCTCCTACAGACTCCGCCTCCTCCGGGAAGCTCCTTTGCACCTGAGCCTGGATGGGACCTCACTCTGGGCTCTCCTAGCCCTTATGAAATGTCACACAAGCTCCATGTTGTCATTGACTAGTTATGTGCTTGTTTCCTCATCAGACCAGGAGTCCCCTGAGGGGAGGGTGTTGTCTGATTCCTCTGAGTCTGCAGCTCCGGTGACAGGGCCAGGAAGAAAGTTTGTTGAATGAACTAATGAATGAAAGAAAGAAACAGTGCAAATACTCGCCATCTGCAAGCCTTGGGCCCCAGTTCTGCCACCAGTTGGGTTGGTGACATTGGGCAAAGGCCTGTTCCATGCTGGTTTCAAATGCCCCATCCACACTCTGGGGTAATGGGACCCTCCAGCTGCCCCTCAGAAATAAGCATGAGGGTGGGGCTCAGTGCACCCTGGCAGAGTCTCAGGCTGCAGCTGCCTCCCTGTGCCTGCCCCCTCGGCGTGTGCCCCACCTACCGAGGGTGGAGGGAGGGCCCATCAAATTGCGTTAGCTCCACTTGGTGTCATATCACTTCATCTCAGAAATGCTCCATCTCTGCGCTGATCTCTGCCCCAAGCAGGCCTGCTTGGCCAGCAGACCCACTGACATCAGCCAGGGCTTGCTGGGGGCGGGGCCGGGGGCAGGGCCCTGCAGTCCACTCACAGGGCCAGGAAGCACCATGCCTCTGCCATGCCCAGCCCGGCCTCCCCACTCCCCAGAGGGCCGGTCTGTCCACCTCCACAGGGTCACTGAGGAAAGTGGGACCACAGAGGGAGGAGCCGGAATGGCCCTGCGTGCTCAGTGCCCAGTGCCCCAGCTGGGAATCTGAAATCAAGTCTTAAACTCCAAACTGGTTTGTTTTAATCCCGAGTGCTGTCTGAAGGTATGGACGTGGACAAGTGGGTGATTTCCTTTGGGAGGAGCACCAGGCCGGGAGGCCTGCTCTGCCTCTCTCCGGGCCTCAGCTGCCTGTCTATAGAGTGAGGGCGGCTACCTGTTCCTTGCTCTTGCACCGTCATCCTCACAGTGAGGGTGGCAGAAGTAGTCGCACCCTGCGTACTGGCTACTTTGGAGGCCCCAGGATAGGCTGTGGACATCAAAAGAGAGCCCAGTCCTCACCCTCAGAGAGCCTGCGTTTCTACGAGGGGAGAACACATCTATTTGTCAGTCCATCCATCCGTTTGTCCATCCACCTATCCATCCACCCACCCACCCATCTGACCAGCAAACACTTACCCAGCCTGATCTCTGTCCCAGGCCTAAGCTATGTGGGATTGTGAAGACCCGCATAGGGTCCCTTCCTCAAAGGCTCACAGTCCATCTCCCCTCACTTCCCCCGGCACCCAAACAAGCTGCAGTGAAATCTGAGGGTACTATTGGTGCCTCCAGGGAAGCCGCTGTTTCCAGCTCTCTCCCCCTGCACATCCCTGCGCTCATGGCCGCACAGTCTTCCCTGGATCACGACTCATGCCCACCTGGTCTCTTCCCGCCCCTTCTTTCCAAAATGCGGTGCTGACTCTGTCTCTCTCTGCTTAAAACTCTTCCAGGCTCCCCGATGCCTTTAGGCTGCAGCCATGTTCTATGTGTCACTGTCCAGCTGTGCTTACCTCTCTGTCCCCATCTCGTGCCCCCCTGGGCCTCACCCCTGCCTTCTTTCAGCTCCCAAACTCCCACCTCAGAGCCTTTGCCTGTGCTCTTGTCTCTGCATGGAAGAATATCTCTCTGTGTCCCTTTGTCCCCACCTCACGGCAGCCACTGCTGGCCACCGTCTTCCCTGCCATGAGCTCCCAGTTTAAACATCACCCTCCTACAGCCATCTGCTCTGACCCTGATCCAGCTGGCTCCCCTATGTGCTCTCTGGCTGCCTTCTTCCCTCTTATAAGACCATCCTAATATCTCCATTCCCTGCTTTTCTTCTTTCTGTCCACATTTACTGAGTGCCTACCATGCGCCAGGCATGCAAATACAGTGATGAACAAAGTAAGCACAGTCCTTGCCCTCATGGAGCCTGGCATCCGAGGGGGCTCACACTGAGCAAAGAAGCACCGAGTAATAAATAACTACGCATTGGGACAGGCTTGGCCGCTTCCCCACAGCACCTGCCGCGGCCTGGCTGCCCAGAGACCTCACGCAGGGCGTGGCGAGGCGAGCCCTGGGTCCTGCCCGAGAAAGGGAAGTGGGCAAGCAGGGCTGGGCTGCCGCAGAGTCTCGCGAAGGCCTCAGCTGGTCCCAGGGGAGACTTGGCGTGGTCCCAGTTTGGGCGAGGGGACTGCGCCCTCCCTCCCTGCCAGTTGATCAGGCGTGGATGGAGGCTGCCCAGAAGAGCAAGGGATCCGGGGCGAGGCGGTTTCCCCAGCGGCACTGACCCCGCAGAGGGCTGGCAGCGAGGGCCGTCTCCAACGCACTCCTAGCGCTTCATCCTGAAGCGGGATCTGGAAAGCGCAGCACAGCGCATGTGAGATGCGTGTCAGCACCATACACGGCATGGGGGAAACCGAGGCTCACAGAAGGTACACGCTTTGCCTGTGATTATGTGGCTCGTCCAGCAGCCTCAGCTTATCTATCAGCTCCCAGACTCCCTCTCCTCCCTTGGCACCTGCTTTACTCTGGGGAACCATGGAGCCCGCTGAGCACCAGAGACTCCAGGGCTGCTGCAAAAAATTCAATAATCCAGCCCCATGTGCTAGAGGACTGGAGGAGCCCGGGGGGGGGAGGGCTGGACCCTCTGCCAGGTGACTTCACCTGGTCACTTGAAGGGGCATTGCAGAAGCCGCCTCTGGGGACATAACACTGGCGTGGGGGCTCTGGGGCCTCCTGCTGGTGTTTGCAGCATCGGAACTGTCTCACTCGCCCCTGGTGGCATCCCTGGCCCCCATACCCTTTGAAGGCACAGCCCGGGTCCTGGTTGGGAGCCAGAAAGTGAGGTCGGTAATATGTTCTAGGGGGAGGGCAGGTGAGCCAGAGCTGGGCTTGCTATTCCCAGGATCATGGGTTAGGTAGGATAAACAACGAAACAAAACAAAACACCCTGCTCCCCAGCCATCTGTCACTATTTACCACGTGCTTTGTGTACATTACAGGTAGTTCTCACAACCCTGTGAGGAGGGACGATTTATGAGTCCATTTTAAAGATGAGGACATTGAGGCTTGGAGAGCTGCAGTGATAAGTGGTAGACAGCAGGAACCTGGGGAGGAGGGAGAGCATTCCAGATGGAGGGCAGGAGTGAGATGGGGGACAATCACTGGCTTGAGGTGTGAGCTGCCACCACCTTCCCAGGACCCTAGCTGCCCTTGGGGAGGGTGGAGAGGCCCAGCCAGGTCATCTTAGGTGTACACTCGGGTGTGAATCGGAGGTGGGGCAGGTTAACGCTGCCTCTGCCACGGAGCCCTGAGTGAATCTTGTCCAAACCTTTCAGCCTGGATTCTGCCGTGCCCTGGGTGTTGAGGGAAGAGAATAAACGGGGGTGGGTAGAGCCGTCGCCCACCTCCCAGCCACCTAGCATGGCCACTGGCTGCAGAACAAGGAAGTTTCCGTCCTGGGTATGGAGCTGGAATCCTGATTTCCCACCACCCTACAATTCATGGATGTCTCCTTCCAGGCCCGTGCAGAGGGCCCAAGAAGCCTCTTCCTATGGGGGAGCCACCTGGGCGTTCTCCTGGCCTGGCGACCCTGGGCTGGGTCCAGATCCTATTTCATCCTGTGCGTACCTAGTGTGCCTGCCAAGCCCCACTGGGCTCATCCCATGTGTACAGTGGCCCTGTGGGAGAGAGATTATCACTCACATTGCTCTGATGGAGAGATTGAGACCCAAAGAGGTGAAGGCCAGGTCTACCAACTCCCAGCCCAGGGTTTTCTTGATTTTTCTAGTTTTTTCGCCAAAAGATAAGACCCATATCCTCCTACCTCTGAAGTGGGGAGCAAATATCAGTGGGCAGAAGCCTTTGATTTCACTTTTGTACTTGTTAGGGAGAGATTTTGGTTGGATCTGCTAACCCTCACTTTCTCCATCTGTTAAATGGGTGCTGTACTAGGAGTAGTGCCACTAAAGGCCGCCTTTCAGGATGCTGTGTGGCTCAGCCAGCAGGGGCTAGCACAGCCCAGGGCCTGGAGCACAGGAGCCCTGCAAACGTTGTTTGGTATTTCTGGGGGCCATGGGAAGGGGCAGGTAGATCAGTAAATCCTCAGCCTCCCCAACCCCTTTAGGGCCTCAGGCCCTTGCCCCTTCCTGACAAGTCCCCTGCAGTGCCTGGGACCCTGTGGGTGTGTGGTATACACACTTGCATTCATGCATGAATGTCCCGCTTCTGCCCCCAGACCAGGGCCCCCAAGGGCTCCCTATGCCATGTCTACCCTTCAGATTTGGGCTCGACCAGTGGGTTCATGGTGCCTGATTGCTTAATGAACTTGGCATCAGGGCAGGAATAATTGCACCATAAATTATGCAAATCTAATCATAACAACACTTTGCGGGGCAACTTGCATTCTCTCAGCTCTCAGGTGCCCTGATCCTGGGGCAGAACTTTCGTGGGAACCGCACCACCCCCCTCCCTCCTACTTTTCTGAAATTATAACCACCCTGTGTACATTGGCCTCAGCAATTATAGTTGCACAAAGGGTTTCCTGCCCCCATCCCTTCTGAGTTTGACAATAATAATGAGCAAACATTTATGGAGTGCTTACTGTATGCCAGGCACATTTCTAATCATTTGATACATATTAACTCATTTAATCCTTCCAACAACACTATAAAATAGTCATTATCGGATTCTTTGTTTAATAGATGAGGAAACTGTGTCTTAGAGAGGTTTAATAACTTGCCTAAGGTCATATAGCTACTAAAGTGAGAAGCCAGGAACTTTTTCAGGAAGGCAAATCGAGGCACAGAAAGGAGTAAAAAGACCTGTCTAAAATCACAGAGTACTTTGGGGTTCACTCAGGTCTCCGGGGACCTCCTCAGCCATCCTCTGGGCCTGTGAGGGCCTGAATGTCCCCCAACATGTGGCCGAGTATGTGTGTATTGGGGTGGAGCGTGGGCTGGGGCCTCATTCTGGGAAAGTCAGGGGACGCAGCCAAGGCAAAGAGCTATTTTAAGGCCTCCCCTGCCCGCCCTGCTCCCCACACAGCCCCTCTGCCGAGCCAGGCTGCAGTGGCCGGGGCCGGGCCCCGGAGAGGTTTGTTCCGTGAGCAGAGGGAAGTCTTGGCTCCAGGACACTTCACACCCAATGAATTACTTCAACGCTAGATTAGACTTGCAGGCTTGGAGCAAAGTGATAATAGGGCCCAATTAAATTAATTTATATGGACTCTATACCCTGGCCCCTCCGTCAGCCAGTGGGAGGGCAGGCCTGACCCACCGCACCTTGGCCCCCGGGCCGGCCCACAGGGAGATGCGTGTGGGGGCTGCACCCTCCCTGGTGGGAAAGCCAGTCCACAGCAGCCGAGGGAAAGGCCAGGGTGGTTGTTTTGTTTGTGTTCACAGTCTGACTTGCAGGTTGGGAGAAAATTACTTTAATTAAATAATGACTCAGGAAGCTGATTCCTGGTTACAGAAAGTGAGGTCTGGCAGGTCTGGCTAAGGACAAGATTCCCAAGGTCTTAGGGAGACACCTTGAAGAGATCATTTGGGGTAGCCTTGGGGCGTGGCCAGACCTCTATGCCTCACTGTCCCAGGCAGGGGGACATGTGGCATTTTGTGGTGAGTGGGTGGGGGCGAGAGAAAGCTGGGCACCTGGGCCACAGGCCCGGCTCTGCTGCAACTGGCAGTGCGAGAGATGTACGGGAACTCTCCCTGGACGCAGGATGAAGCCCACCTCCTTAGTGCAGGTCTCAAAGCCCTCAGCAACCGCCTGCCTCTCTGGCTGCACCTTCTGGTTCCCTTCTTTCCACCCACCCCAGCTCCCCTCCTACGTTCCGGATACACTGAATCCACCTGCAGCTCCCCGGCCCGGTGGCTTTGCTGTCTCCCCTCTGGGCCTTCGCACTTGCTGTTCGCCTGCCCAGGATCTCCTACTCCCCACCCTCCAGGGAGAGCACAGACGCTGTCCTGACCCCTGCACTTAACACTCTAAACTCTGGCCAGGAAATGACAAGGAAGGCAGGGGCAGATATGATCATCCCAGGGCCAGGGGCTTCCCACAGAAGTAGCATCAGGGGAGGTCAGATAACCTCGAGTGCTGCCTGCATCTCTCATGTGGCGAACCTGCCGTAGTCCCTAGTCTGGGCCCGCGGGTCACTCAGCTGCTGGATGAAGAACCAGGTACCTTGCTCATGACTCAGCTCTGCTACTGGCCTGGGAAAAGTTACTTCCTTTCCCTGGGTTTTAGTTTTTCATTCTGCAAAAAGTGGGACTGGGTGTCAGGAATCCCCATGCCCCCTCTCGCATCTGGAGCTCCAGGACTCAAGCAGTTTCTGGTGCATAAGTTTTGCCCTACCAAGCAGAGGCCATCGCTGATGCCAGCTTCTGAGAGCCATGAAGGTGAGGAAGCCAGAGGAGGGCCTCTGGGTGGTCCCAGCCTGCACGTGGCGCTGCAGTTTTCCCAGGCGCTGGGCTCCTGCGTTTTCCCCTGGGGCCCATGGAGAGACCACTGACCAAGTGCTTGCTGTGCTCTGGCCCTCCTCCACTGCCGCCGCACGGCCACTCCACTCCGCGCAGGACCGGGGGCTTCTGCCAGGCATGCATGGCTCTGGGCCCAGAGAGTCCTGCCCACCAGGGGCCAGGGCTAAGGAGCCAACCTCGCTCCCCATCCCTATCTTTGACTCTAGATCAAGGGTCTTGCACTTCATCTTCAGAGGTGTGGGAGCCCGTGCCACGCAGGAAACGGCCTGGTCAGACAGGGGGCAGGCGACAAGGCTGTCCTGAGACGCCCCCGCGTGGGGCCCCTGTGGGCAGGCCCTCTTTGCCCAGGCCAGGCCCATCTCTTTCCCCAGCATGGATGAGCCACTTTGTCTCACTCAGACTTTCCAACAAGTCGTTGACTCTGGAGGGCAGTGGGGCCAGCCATGGAAAAACCCGCCCTCCCGGCTCCCCGCTCCCCGCTTCCCTAAGGATGCAGGCCCTTTTGGGGGTTGTAAATTTATGGCGGAAGCCGAGGGCCGGCGCCTGCTACAGGCAGCCTTTGAACCTCAGCCGTACACTCAGCACCCACCAGGGGCCTTTCCTCCAGCCAGCACGCGGAGCAGGCCCTTGGCCTGGAAAATAAAAGGCCTCTGTGGGGAGGCAGGAGCCTGGGCAACTCCCCCTGACCCCCAGTTCACCCCTCCAGGCCCCAGAGGCGGGCCTGCGGGCTCCGCTGCAGGGATGGCTGACTTGAGCGGGGAGCCCAGGGCCAGCTCAGGCCCTTAGGACCCCACAGACCTCCCCTTTGTCCAGTTGGCCTTCTTTTTCCTTTGGTCAGGACATCTAAAAGGATGAGGACTTAGGGCTTGTGTTCCTGTGCTCCCAGCTCTGCCTTCTCCAGGCCTCAGTTTTCTCTTCTGTAGCAATAGGGGATTAGATGTGGTCATCTTTAAGTTTCATTGAGGGTCTGACATTACATCATGTTCCACATTGCTTCCTGGATCTGCTTTGTGCCAAGGTCGGGGTCAGGAGAGATGCCCGGGGTCAGCTTGGCCAGCTTGCCCTGCAGGCAGGAGGCGGGGAAGACTTCCCAAAGTGGGCGAGCATCAAGGTGAGGACTGGAATTACTGATGCAGCCATGTGTCGGTCAGACAGACAAGTGCCTACTGTGTGTCAGAGCACACAGCGGGCACAGGTGTGTGCGTGTGTGTGTGTGTGTGTGTGTGTGTGAGAGAGAGAGAGAGAGAGAGAGAGAGAGAGGAACAGACATACAGAGAGACAGAGAGAGAGAGATGAAGAATGCCATACCCTGAGAATAGCAGTTTTTCTCTTCTGGACATAGAGGGAGGAAGTTCAAGGCAAAAGGAGCTCCTAGGCGAAGGCAGTGACTCACGAAAGGATATCATGGGTTTGGAGAAGGCAAGAAATTCCGTGTGGCTGGAGTAGGAAAACAAATGCGTGTTTTCTGGTGTAAATAGCTTTGGAAGCAGAGAGATGCACGATTGAATCCCGGCTCTGTTCTGATTAGCTGTGGGACTTTGAGGGAATCTTTTGATGTGTCTGAGCCTCAGAATTTGTACAAAATGGGGTATAGTTCTTCCTTCTCAGGGTGGTGAGGATGGAATGGAAGAAGGTTGATAAAGCACCAGCCTGGTGTCTGGCAGAGGTCAGAGCAGATGTGACCAGTGGGGGCTCCATAAATAAGCGGAACTTTCTATCAGACAAAATCTTCTTGCTGCAGAAGCAGCTGCCAGGGGGCAGGACGTATGAGCTGGACTAGGGCTTTCCAGCCGGCGAGACCATGGGGGGAAGAGCATGAACCGGAAATCTCTGAGGTCGGCTAGCTCTCCAGTCTGTGATTCCACCAAGCACAAATGGTCGTCTGTCCCAAGACATCCCCAGAGGTTTGGAAGTAGCATCCTTTCCCCCGAGTTTGCTCCTCTCTGGCTGACCTACCCAGCAACATTCTCATATGTTCTGAGTCCCAGAACTCCCTCTCTGGTTGCCTTCTCTGGCTACTTTCAAAGTTATGCTCACACACTGGTAACCACTCTCTAGACATCTAGCCATTACTGAGATTGAGAAAATCTCCTCCCTGGATTTAGGTACAGTATCTCTATTGATGTGGCCAAAGAGGTCAGAGGTTGTTCGGCAGCCTGTCTTTCACTCAGCTGCGGCAGGGAGACCTACCCACTTTGGCTAGATGCTCTCAGACATCATGAGATTTGTAGAAGCACAGAGCATTCCAGGGAAGCAATAAATCTTTGTGGGATGAATGAATGAAGTGTCTGAACTTTGGCTTGGGCTGGCTCTGAGGAGGGAAATCCAGAGAATTAGGGAGCACGGAGGAATCTTCAAGACTGCGGGTGGTGTTACAGTTTTTCCTTGGGAGCTCAAAATACTTCCTGTCTCCCCATTCATCATACCCTCCCCCCCCTCCGCCTGCTGGTTGCCTTCTGCCTGCACAACGGCACTCTTTGGGGGATGGAACAGCAGGCTAATAGACTCGTAGACCCACAGGTTGTCACCACTGGAAGCGTCTCTACAGAGGGTCCAGTTCGGCCTGCTCACATACAGATGGTGAAACTGAGGCTGGAGTAGAGGGAGGCTGGCAAGGTTTCCAACAGTCCTCCAGGGAGTCCCTGTTGGAAGGTGGTGTGGGCAGATGGTGAAGACCACGTTGGATCGTGTGAGTGCCAGTGGCCTCTGCCCCAGGGGGACAGCTAGCTCACCCTGTTTGCAAGATCTCTAAGTTAGCCCCATCTGCCACCACCACCCAACAGCCCTGCTGATCAGATCTCTGGGCTCAGCAGCCCTGGCAGGGCTCTTCTCCCCCAGGCCCCACTGGAGCACCTGGCCGGGGACTGTGGGGAAGACTGGCATCCTGGGCGTGATCGCTAGGTCAGTGCAGCGAGAGGGCCTCCAGCTCAAGTGCTAGTTCCAGCTTTGCCCCTGCTCTCTGTGTGATCCGGGACACGTCCCATCCCTCTCTGGGCCTCAGTTTCCCCGTTTATGAAATGAGAGTGCCCAGCTGGACTGAGGGGCCTCTGAGCAGCCCCACTGCTGTTTATCTGAGTGCCTCAGCAGGGAGGGATCTGCACTTGCCTTTGGCGTTTCCTGCCTTGGCACACGCCAAACCCCCTATCTAATCCCGGGGTCCCAGGCCTGCCCTCCAGGGAGGAATTGCTGTGATTTAAGGTTCCAGATTTCCTGGACCATTCGTGTCATGATACTTTATATCTGGACCTCGATTGCTTTTTAATTAAAAACGAATCCCTCCCAATCCCTGGTTTTATGTCCATCTCCGGAGCCTGCAGAGGCTCCCTGCTCTGTCTGATGCTTTGTGTAGCCTTGCTTTCTGCTCTTTTGTTTCCTCCCTTGAATCCTTAGCTCCCCTTGTTTTAAGGAGAGAAGGGTCTGGAATTCTTTATGGACACTATTTTTGTGTTAGGTGCCGAGGCCCCAAATGGCACACTGCAAATGGTTAGCATCTTACATTTTAAGGCATCTATGTAGGACGGGAGAAAGGGATGGCCCCAAACCTGTTCTGTGACCAGCACCCACTTCCAGCCTAAGTACTAGATGAGGCAGGGACTGAAAGAAGAGGTCTGGTGGACAAGGACTATCCCCTTCCCTGCAAGTCCTGCAGCTGGGGGACAAGAACATGTGTCTGTTTTGCACCTGAAATGCCACCTGAGGCTGGAGGGACGGGAGGGGGGCTCCAGGGGTAGCCCCTGCCCTGCTAAAGTTTGGCAGGCAAAGAAACAACCTTCCTGGAGGTCTAAGTGGGCACTCCGGAATGGAGGGGAACTCAAATTGTTTAGCCAAGACTGTTCCAAAGAGTTTGCTGCCGGCCAGGGTCAGGTGGCCCAACAGCGAGTGCCTGCATGGGGCTGAAGGGGAAATCGAAGGAGACAGCTAGGGCTGAGGGGAGGGCTGGAGAAGACATCGCAGGAGGTGGCGACATTACCCATGTCAGTGAATTGCAGGTCAGAGGTTCTCGGCAAGGAGGGGGTCACTGAAAAGTCCACAGGACAACCCCAAGAGAGACAGCTGGCATTTGGACATTGCTGCATGCTGGATTCAGCAGCCCCAGGAAAGGCCCTATTGTTGTTTCACTGTCCCCCTACCCCCCGTTCTAGACCTGCCTCTGGCAGAGGGCGGCATAAGGAGTGGAAGGAAGAGGGGAAGAGACAGAGGGAACCACTAAGCCCCTCCACCTCTAGCGGCTGAATCTGGGAGGGGCCTGCACTGTAACTGGGTGTGAGATTAACACACTGGGGTCAGATGGGGTGCACCTGTTACCACCTGAAAGTGAGACTGTCCTTTAATACCGAACATAGAGCAGGGAGGCTAGGGTGGACCTCAGATGCCTTTCAGAGGTGGGCAGGGAGATCCAACAGGACAGGTTTGAAAGATGGTGGTGAAAGAAATAGACTTTTTATCTGCATGCCGCTGAGTCCGGCCTGTTCTGTACACGTGACACATATGTTATTTCACTGAATCTCTCAGCCAGCAGTTTTGTCATTCCCAAATTACAGATGGAAAAATGAAGGTGCAGAGGAATTCATTGACTAGTCAGGTTCCCTGACTCAGCCTTCGAATGGATTCTAACTCTGGGCAGAACTCTTTCTAGACTAGCTTTTCTTCTCAACCCTCAGAGATTCTAACTCAGTAGCTCAAGAATGCGACCAAGGAATCTGCCTTCTCACAAGCGCGTGGGAGGCTCTGGTATAGGCCGGTGGTCCAGGGAGCATGTCCTGGGAGACGCCACCCTCACCTTGGTGACTTTATGGGAAGAATGGCATTATAGTGACCGGGGCAGCTCCTGAATGCCCAGGCCATGATGGCACCACACCGTCGGGGAACTCTCTGGGCCCTCTGGTGGGCCCCGTGTCCTTTCCTTCAGTTCTATGAGCCCCAGGCTGCCTGCCTCTCCACCACCTCATCTGCAAGTGGGAATTACAGGAGGCACGGATGTCTGAGGAGCACATTTGCATTTGGGCCCTGTGGATGTCCCAGAGGACACTCTTCTCGTCCTACATTCCCTGTCCCTTCCAGTCCCTGTCCATGTCTCATGAATGATTACACAGCATGTGCCAAGAATGGTCATTCTGGGGCTCTGGACCAGACTTCTCAAGTTTGAATCCCACCTCTACTACCTCTTAGTTGTGTGGTTTTGGGGCAAGTTACCTCTCTTTGTGCCTCAGTGTCCTCATCTGTAACATGGGATAATTCTGGTGCCTATGTCATAGGGTTAATTGAGTTAGTAACTTGGTTATGTGTAACCTGTAAAATACAGGGGGTGAGCACTCCGTAAATGCTAGCTATTAGTATAGTTGCTAACATTAGTAGTAGTGGTATTACCCGTGACACTGAAGCACACTGGGGCCTCTGGGCTGAGGCCCTGGAGGGAAATGATAGGCATACATGGGCCAGGTCAAAAGTCAGGTCAGGGAGCTGGAGGGGGCTGCTGGGTATGGCTAGAGGACACTGGAGCTGAGGCTTCCATGGGAAGCTCCTTGGCAATCCAGGAACAAGAAAGAACGTAGCTGGGTTAGGGTAAGCTCTGGAGAGAACTGGGCTTTGGTGACAACAGGACGTGCCAAGTCAGCGGTTGGTACCATCTTGCCTGGAGGGCAAAGCAGAGACAAAATCGCAGCACTTGTTGGCACCTCTGTCTTGCTCAGTCCCCACGGCACACACGTGCAGGAGAATAGCTGCTCTTGTTACTCCCGTTGCAGAGAAGTGACTGGGACTCGGCTTCTTCCGGTCACAGGGCTAGTGGCAGGCGAGGGATTCATACTGGGGCTGACGCTAAGCCTGTGCCTACAACCGACGATGGCCCCCACAGAAGGGAAGCAGAGGGAGGGATGAGAGTCCCTGCAGTTCTCCGGCCTCAACATGAGGCTGGGCCCAGACCAGGACTTGGTTAACACGGGCCTGAACTCAGGGCTGGGTGGCAATGGGCAGGGCAAGAACACACACGTCAGGGCTGGGTGGTGAGCCTTGAACTCCAACCTTAGCATGTGCTCTCTCTGTGAACTTGAGCAAGTTTTTAACCTCCCTGAGCCTCAGTTTGTCCACCTGCATAATGGGGATAATACTCAGTGAGGGGGTTAAATTATACAAATATGTTTCATATATTGTAGATACTCAGTAAATGGCTGTTATATAATTTCATTTTGCCCATGTAAGGCCAGGGGTTTCCGGCTCTCAAAGAGGTATCTGTGCACTCTATGGGAATATGTCCATAGATTTTAATTATATTCAAATTACTATGTGCCTAGCCTGTCACAATGGGCTCCTAACCCTGCACACCAGGCTTCAAGGATTCCACAGGCTGATGGTGGCAGAGGCCTTGGAACGACCTGTTGTGAGAGGCCTAGAAGCTAGCAAGGGCAGGGTCTGGGGAGTGCATGGGGGGAAGGCTGCGTGCCAAGGTAGGGCAGGCTCGATTGCTTCCAACCCCCCCTCCTGACCTGGCCCCAGGTTCTGCCCCACTAGACTTGGAGCCCTGGGGCTGAGGAACTCATGGGAGAGTGGAAGCCCCAGCTCAGGACAGGCTCTGCACACAGAGGCCTCCTCCCCTTCTCAGCCAATTCAGTTCCTTCTCCAGACCTTTCCTGAGTGCCTACTGTATGGCAGGCCCTAGCCAGAGGCTTCGCACATGTTATCTCATGACTCTTCACTGACTTGCAAGGTAGGGATCATCGTTCCTATTTTAGAGATGAGGCTCAGAGAGGGAAAGTGACTTGCCTAACATCACACAGCTGGCAGGCTGCAAAGCCAAGATCTGAACCTAAGTGTGCGTGATTGCAGAGCCCAAGGGTGCTCCTGCCAGTGCACCATGAGTGATGGGTGACCACGCAGGACATCCTTCTGTCCCTCCTCCCTTCCTTACTTTCCTCTCTCTATAAACACATCGTGTGCTGGAGGAGCTCGCCTTCTAGTGGGAAAGACAGCCAGGGGGCTGGTAATTGTTGTGTGAGACAGAGAGAGCAGGAGAGAACTGTGAGGAGGGCTGGGCTGTGGGAGAGCACATATTTTGAGGCTCTTTCATGCATCAAACTTCTATTAAGCCATGAGATTAATTTTTCTGTAGCTCACCTCATTCCAAAAGGGAGGCGGCCTATAAACATACATAGAACATAGCCAGATTTTAAAGAGAGGAGGGATAATCAGGGCAGAAAAAGACACAAGGATGCAAGCACAAAATGCCTTCTTGGTGGGTCTCTACTTACCAAATGTGAGCCCCGGACACAGATCTAAGCTGCCCTTCCTTCCAGGCGGGGAGGAAGCACACCGTGGTTCCATCTGGTTTTTAGCACTGCATCATGTTTTCCAAGCCGACTCTTATGCAGAGCCCCGACCCATCTATGGGATAAAGGAAAGGTGCTCTGGCTGAGGGGAATCGACAGGGCCTTGGAACCCTGACTGCTCAGCCTTCCCCGGACCACCCTGGCTGCTTCTGGGGCCCCTCTGAGGGTCCCGAGGGCTCCGTTTAAAACCACCATGCTGCACTCTTCTTTGTCCACCAGATAAAAAGTGAAGGAAGCCAGGGGAGCCCCAGCTGTTGCTGACACTGAGCCTAATTTCTTGTGGGGGTTTCAGTACCCACTTCACACCAACACCCCACTGGACACTGGGGACGCAGATGGGTCGGACGGGTCCTGGCCTGAGAGTCTCCCTCTCTGGTGGGAGAGGCAGGGACACTGGCTGGCTGAGCCGGGCTCAGAAGCAGCCAGCATGGACCTTGCATTTGCACCTGCATCTTCCTCCATGTGTCTGTTTACACCAATTGCAAATGGGAGGGGACATCGGGTTCCATAGTGGGAGGAGGGGGATGTCCTTAACTGGAGTCCTGGCTAAGTTAAGAGGACCAAGGCAGAAATTTCCAGCACTTACTAAGCACTTACTATGTGCTAAGGCAAGATTGGATCCAGTTTTGGGAGACCTGAAAATTATAAATTTGG
>VSMD01037616.1:0-39974 GCA_008750895.1 Mirza zaza
ATGGATTAATAAAATGTGGTATATGTATACCATGGAGTACTATTCAGCTCTAAGAAACAACGGTGATATAGCACATCTTATATTTTCCTGGTTAGAGCTGGAACCCATACTACTAAGTGAAGTATCCCAAGAATGGAAAAACAAGCACCACATATATTCACCAGCAAACTGGTATTAACTGAGCAGCACCTAAGTGGACACATAGGTAGTACAGTAATAGGGTATTGGGCAGGGGGGCGGGGGGTGGGTAAATACACACATAATGAGTGAGATGTGCACTGTCTGGGGGATGGTCATGCTGGAGACTCAGACTTATGGGGGGAGGGAGGAAAGGGCATTTATTGAAACCTTAAAATCTATACCCCCATAATATGCCAAAATAAAAAAAAAAGAAAAGAAAAGAGAGGTCAGGGGCCTATAGTAGGGAAACAGCTAGTCAAGAGTTTAGTCAAGCCCAGAGATACTTTAAGGCTGTCTTGGTCAGATGCAGGTAGAAATGAAAAGAATACACAGACAGACACACACAGACACACACACACACACACACACACACACACACACACACACACACACCCCTTCTGGCTCAAAAAATCTATTATTTCTCTTGTGGAGAGGTTTAAGTGAAGTAATGTCAGCAGAAAGAAAGAAGAGAAAATGTTCTCTGCAATACTATTTCCATTTGAAGAATATAGAAAGTCTCTATAACCTTAAAAACAACATAAAAATTTGGGCACTATCACTTATTTTTAATTTCTAACCATAATCAATGAATAATAATAGAACATTTCAAGAGTAAGTTTCAGTATACTAAGAAATTCTTTGTATACTTTTTTTCTCAGTGAGCCATCTAATGCCACACAAGATTGGTTTAATGACGATTATGGAACCTGAACAAATTTCAATATACAATTTTCTTCCTGTTGGTCCCCAATAATTTAACTTTGTTTTCTTAGAAAAAAAAAACATTGTCAATAGAGTTTCTAGTTTAATTCCCTTATGGTCAGAAAATGTACTTGATTTTAATTTTTAAATACATTGGGTATTGCTTTACTTGCAAAGAATATAGCCTATCATGGTAAATGTCCCTTGTGCACTTGAAAAGAATGCATATTTCTTGTTATCATGTGGAATGTTCTAGAAAAGTCAATTATGTCAATATGAGTGATTGTGTTGTACAAGTTTTGTGATCCATATTGATTTTCTTTCCAGTTTATTTATCAATTATTGAGAGATGGATATTGAAATCTCCAATTATAATTGAAAATTTGCTATTTTTCTACTTAGGCTTTAGTTTTATCCTTATGTTTCTTGAGACTTTGTTAAGAGGTGCATATACATTTAGAATTGATAACTCCTCTTAAAGATTTGACACTTCATCATTACAAAATTATCCTCTTTATCTCTAGTAATATTCTTTGCTCTTAATTCTGCTTTGTTTGATAAGAGTACAGCCACTCTGATTTCCTTTTGATTAATGTGTGCATATTATAACATTATCAAGCTTTTAATTTTAACTATCATTGCCTTTATATTTAAAGTAGTTGTCTACTAGACAGCATATAGTTGGGTCTTGCTTTTTTGAAAATCCATGCTGACAATTTATGCTTTTTAATGGACATATTTAGATCCTTTTTATGTGGGATGTAATTTTAGATAGGCTTGATTTAAATATGCTATCTTCCTCTTTGTTTTCTATTTGTTCCATTGGCTCTTCATTACATTTTTCTTTTCCTGTCTTCTTTTGGATTAATAGACTAATTTTTATAATTTCATTGTCTCTTTTATTGGGTTATTAGCTATATATTTCTTTAGTATTCCCGCTAGTGTTTATAATATACTTTTACCCTCTCACAGTGTATTTTAAAATGATATTGTGTTACTCCAAGTACAAAAAATCTTATAATAGTATATATCCATTCCTCCTACAACTTCCCAGGCTTTATGCTATTTTTTCAACTGTATTACTTCTACATATGTTATTTTTGGCTTTGAATGTGAATCATCTTTTATAGGGTTTTAAAAGTCTGTCTTTTATATAAACTGAAACATTTACCTTTCAATTTTTCTTCATTCGTGTATCAATTGCCTTGTGTTTGATGAATAATCTGCTTTTATCTTTGTTTATTTTACTTCTTTTAGTATTGTTGCACTTATGATTGTCTATCATTATTTTTCAGTTATTTGATGATCATGTGTTGGTATGGTTTTCTTCTTGTTTTGTACTTGAAATTTAGCAAACTCCTTGGTTCCAAAGACAAATAGTTTTCATCAAATATTTGACCACTATTCTTTTATATTTTTTTTGTACTCCATCTCCTCTTTCTAGTACACTTATTATAGCTATTTTATTCTGCTTTAAGTTACCTCATAGCTCACTTACCTTCTTGTCATCTCCCCTCAGTCTGTTTTCCCTCTCAGTTGCATTTTAAATAATTTCTGTGTCTTCAAACTCATGAATTTTTCTTCCAAAAGAGCTAATCTGTTGTTAATCTTATCCAGTATATTTTTCATCTTAGATATTATATTTCCTTTTTCTAATATTTTGGTTTGGTCCTTTTTATACCTTCCAGTTTCCTCTTTACCATGTCCATGTTTTCCTCTACTTTTTAAAATACGTGAAATAGCTGGTTTAATATCCTTGGTTACTAAGTACATTATCTGTCATTTCTCCATCTATTTCTATTGATTTTTTTCACCTCATTATGAATCTTTTTTTTTCTCTCTACACCTAGTAATTTTTAATTGGATGCTGGACTCTTTTGTACATGTTTTAATATTTTCATTTTTCATAAGATGTGATTATATTTCTTGGAAATAATTTGATGAATTTGAGGCTTGCTTTCAAGGCTTTATTAGGTGAGGTCAGAGCAGCCTTTAATTAGAGGCTAATTTGGTCCCATTACTGAGATTAAAACTTTCTGAGGATGCAACTGACTAACCTGTATTAGTAAGTTTTTCTAGTTATATGTAGGTTCCAAGAATTTTTGCATCTATTCCTTCATGGTGCTTCTTGTAGGTGACTTTTATGCAGCCAAAGACTCCAGGGAAACCTCTGTAAGATCTAAGACCTCTTCCTCTCTGTGTAACCCTTTTCTTTCTGGTAGTCTGTGTCTTTGTACTCTGAACTTTGTCTCTTCAACTCAACAAGATTTCCAGACTTTCTTTTAATTCCCTTTCCTTAGTTGTGGCCGAGAAACTCTCCATGTAGTGAACGGGAACTGGTAGTGCTCACTTAGTTCATTTCCTCTCTCTCAGGGATTTCTGTCCTTAGCTGTCTGTTTTCTAAGGGCTGAAAATAATTGTTTTATGCATTTTGCACAATGCTTTATTTGTTTGATGTGGTGGAGTAAAACGTCTTCCTGTTACGTGGTCATGAGTAAAAATCTTACCTGTAGAGTTTCCTATAGCAAGGACTGAACTGTCCTTTATTTAGGACAGTTCAACATGGCTTTTGCATCTGCTGAAGATCATCTGGACAGATGATTGAAAAATTCTTCATTACAAAGCTCAGTGAGGACATTCTGCTACTGGGAGAGAGGAGTGAGGTAAAGAACTCATGTCCTAACTCTGTTCCATTGTGACTGGGAATAACAGGCGTTCCCACTTGTTTTCCTGCATGAGACCTATGTAGAATGTATGTAGAAGGTAGAGTAACAATGCACAGTTTGGTCAAAGTGAATCCAAGAGAAGTTAATCATATAGCTCTTGCATAGTCTGGTTTAGAACAATGGAAATATTTGAAATATGCAAAGTAACATTAGCCACATTTTGTTTCACAGAAAATGTGCTTTGAGAAATATTAGGTGCTCATTTGGGAGTGATATTATATGATAAAAATTGGAAATTTTACCTACTAAATCTCATTGTTTTAAAGTCATCCATCGTAAACATTTAAATATTTACCATCTGTGTAACCTTGAATAAGCCACTTATTCTCTCTCTATCTCAGTTTGCTCACCTTTTATATAGTGATGATAATAGTATTTCCCTTTGTTCTAAAGATTAAATGATTTCATAAATATTATAAGCTTATAACTGTGCATGGCACATAGTATTAGCAATACTTATTAGTCTGACAAGTCTTGAGATTAAACTCATACAAACATATACAACTATCTAGATTATTTTGATAGTTAACTACATGTATGTATGAAAAGGGGACTTTTACCTCAGGATATAATTTATCAATTGACATTAAATCTATCTGATTTGAGAAGCATAATATAAAGAAAAAGAAAAACTATATACTCTCCTGATTATTCTGTCTTACATATTATTTTGCATTGTCACTTTCTGTTTTGTATTGATTACGGTTTTATCTTCGATGAGGTACATATATTGGGTTCTCTGAAAGCCTCAGTGAGGCCTTGTTAGGCTTCAAGTGTTTTGTACTCATCCTTAGAGTGCTTTGTAATCTCACATTTAATGCTACCATGGTAGGTAGATTTCGGTTGGGATAGCCACATTTGATAAAGCATCATTTCACTCTTTTCAAAAAATTTCCCCCTAAATAAGATGCAATTTAAATATCCCTATTCCTGCTTGAAAGTTGATACTGGCATAACAGTTATGTGTTCCTTGTTCTCAAATGAATAGAAATGTTAGGTCCATGCCATATAGGTTAT
This sequence comes from Mirza zaza, assembly GCA_008750895.1. Lineage (NCBI taxonomy): Eukaryota > Metazoa > Chordata > Mammalia > Primates > Cheirogaleidae > Mirza > Mirza zaza. The sequence goes on from VSMD01037616.1 coordinate 4,626, forward strand.
GTTAAGAATACTTCTTGGTGTGGGGAATTTTGCTGGGCTTTAAGTATTAGAAAAGATCAGGGCTTACAGTTGGATGTGTCAAGGTGTCTCTGATTTAGTAGTCAGGAAACTAGAAGGCATATGGCCTAATAGAATTTTGAATTTTATTTAGGACAGTTCAACATGGCTTTTGCATCTGCTGAAGATCATCTGGACAGATGATTGAAAAATTCTTCATTACAAAGCTCAGTGAGGACATTCTGCTACTGGGAGAGAGGAGTGAGGTAAAGAACTCATGTCCTAACTCTGTTCCATTGTGACTGGGAATAACAGGCGTTCCCACTTGTTTTCCTGCATGAGACCTAGAATAATGAGGAATTTTGCATTATTGCTTCATGCTGTTCAAGAGGGCCACTTGAAGACTACTAAGAAAAAAATATTAATGACATTCAGGTTAATGTTAATCATTGTGTTGGGATATGAAATAATTCTTTTCATTTAATTGAATAGAAAGAATCTTTTCATACTTTCCTATAATTTGAATTGTAAAAATTAGTCAATGTTTTTTAAAAAATCTATGTAGAGTTTTTTATAGTGAAGAAAATGGTAATTTTATTATTGTTACTGTCTTAGTAAGTTCAGCTGTTATAACAGAGTACCATAGCCTGGGGAACTTACAAACAACAGAATTTTTTTTTCACTGTTCTAGGACCTGGAAGTATGAGATCATGAGATCAGGGTGGCAGCATGGTCAGGTTCTGGTGAGGGCTCTGTTCAGGGGTGCAGATGGTCATAGTCTCACTGTGTCCTTACATGGTAGAAGAGACCAGGGAGCTCTCTGGAATTCCCTTTATAAAGTCATTAATTCTGTTCATGCTGGCTTCATCCTGTAACCTAATCCTCATAACCTAATCACCTTCCAAGGGGCCCACCTTCAAATATCATAACATTTGGGGTTGGAGCCATTCAATCCATTGCTGTCAGAGAGCACAAATTTCATGTTACCTTCAAACAAATCTGTATATATTTGCATTAAGAAAATCAGTTATACTCAAAGAGATTAATCTGTGTTAAATTATTTCTGACATTCTACATTAATTTCATCAGTGGTTGAATTGTAATAATTTATTCTTATGTAATTTTTCTGCTTACTAGACCATTGGGGCTATTGGGACCATTTTGTATATGAATTTCAGTTATTTGATTAGTAACATATACCTAAATGTTAGTTGCAAGCTTCTGACAATATTTTATCTTTTCTTTTCCATGGTTTTAAAGAAGTAGTTCTTTTAGAATGCTAAGCACGTGGTTAAACTTGTAAACAACTTCAACTCTATATGCACATTATTAACATTAACACAATTAATAGAGAATTTCAAAGCTGTCTGTAGTAGGGTGTCTAAAATAATGACTTCCAGCTTTTTAGCATGTTAAGGTTTCACTGATCATCTTGCTATAGTGGCTTGTTATTTATCTAGTGTATAGTAGAGTGAACCTGTAGAGTGCACTGAACTATTAATGCTATAAACTTAATAACAACCTAAAATGTTAAAAAGCAAAAACAATAAATCTATCCAATTATCAAGAGAATTATCCTAAAAGGAAAAAAGGAAATTAATCCTATAAAAAAGTAAGATTAACAAAAACAAACAAAAATGTATCTTTTAGGCTACCATAATGTCTGGATATGAACGTAATTTTATTTATATATATATGTTTGCACAAACACCACATATACACATATACATATGAATAATATCTATACAGCTATATATTTTATATATAGTTATGTATTATATCTAACATAACTATAGATTATTGCAACTTTACTTTTATCATAACTATACATAATTATGTATAATTATATATTGTATAGAGTTTATTGATATTTCAACACATTATGTGGTCCGTAATATATTTAACATGTGGTCTCCTCATTAGCAACATATAGGTCAATGCATCTATTCCATCTGTGCAATATGATCTCTGATGTGATCAAATTTTGATGTAGCCAAAAAATAACAAATGCACTATACCCTGAACAAAAATAGTTTAATCTAGATGATAACTATTGTAACCAATGCATAACATAAAGTATTAGAAAGAAATATTTTTTGCTACTTCTTTGGGATGAGGCATTCTAACATTGGATACCTTTTGACAGTAACAGCATTACCAACACATACGAAATAATGAATTTGGTGTTTATGACATTGCTATTATGGAACAGTTAGTACTTAGCTGAAAATTACCAAAAATATTTTTAAATCAAATTTTAATACCATATTTGGTATTGGACTTATAATCACTTAAGAAAAAATTTAGTGAAAAACTAAGTTAAAATAAATAGTTGCCTTAAATTCCAAACACAAAGATATTATGATTTTTTTTATCTCGGCATATTATGGGGGTACAAATTTTAAGGTTTCAATGTGATTTTTTTTTTAACCAACTTGAAGCTCTTTGATTACCTCTTTTAACTTTGCTACAGACATAAGGTTATGTATAATAACCTTATACATAACCTTATACATAACATAGTGAATATCGGAGAGCAAGAGAAACAATCTTTCAGGATACACATTCCACTATGTGGAACCCCCTACTTTTGCTTTTGGTAATAGGAATTTGGAGATTTTCCTTTATCTATACGTAGTCCATAAATTTGACTTTAGATCTAAGACGAACCATTCATTTTATCCCTCTGACCTAATGACGGCTTCATGTAGTTACTTAATTCAATCAGAATGAAAGTATTCAGTAAGATTTTTGGTTAAAACTCTGGGAAAGAGACCCACTGATTTCCTTAATGTACAACACACCATAATTATAAGGGCTGAAGCTGAGGCTGCTGTATTTTGTCCGCTTGGTAGTTGATAATGAATCTATCCTAGAGGAAGTCAATATTGAGAGTTGGATACTAACTGACTCATGGTAACACAATTGCTTATTGCCTTGCCAGTAAACATTTTAATACTTGAGAAAATATTTTCTTTTTCTCTAGCCCAATGTATAATAGTTCTTTTTTGTTTTGTTTTGTTTGGTAAGCAAAAAGTAGAAACAGACAACCTGGCTGGATTTATCTCCTTTCGCACAACTCCTTGTTCAGGGAAATATGACTAGGATTGGATAATATTAGGCAAAGGTTAATATCTACTGGCAGTTGGATTCACAGATAGGGTGGTCAATAATTATGGGTTGAAACAAGAGCTAAGACAACTAGCTTCCATCATTTGATTTTTGAACTGATTCTTACAAGAAAAATACAAGAATTTTCTTATTTGGAGTGCAAGTCAGAGAAGAGCAGGGCCATATGGAGAAGCCAAGTCACAGTCATCATGAAGTATGAGATTTGAGAACATTCAACCTAGTATCTCTGTCAAGTCCTGTGATCTGTCCTCATTTTGGTTCTTGCTCTTCAGTAAGATTTTAGCTCTTTCTCTGCATGGCTATATAACTTTCTTAATTTTTTTTTAAAGGCAATTCAACCATTGAACCAGTCTGCTTCAGGGAACAAAAACAGTTTAATTAAAATATTTATCTTTGAAAACATATGAATTTATAGCTTCAAGGCATATTTTTTCTGTTAGGCCATTGAAATAATGTTAGTATTCTTATTTTTCATCATTATTTTTGGGCATAGTGGTAATGGTTCCATAAATTTCTGTCATAACTCACAGATTTGTACAAAAAAGGTAAATTAAATTTTACTCAGTATAAACTAAATAACCAATTAAAAAATATGTATTACTGGAAATATTGCCTAGGCAGTTATCATTATCATCATCATCATCATCATCATTCTCAATGCTAATTCTCCTTGTCTCCAGCAATAGGGTGAATGATAAATGGAGATATGAATGATGCAACAATGGCAGAATACTGATGATTATTGATGCTAGGTGAAATTAGGTGATGGATAGCTAATGAAAATAGAGGTTTATTATGGTATTGGTTTCTATGTTTGAATTTTTCCATAGTAAAAATTAAAAATAAGCAAACACATACACATACACTCATTCACACACACACCCCAGACAAAAATATTTTGTCATTGAATAAGGAATTATCAAATCTAGAACATTGCCAGTCAAAAGGATTTGCTTAATAGTCCCTAAATTATTTATCCAAGCTTCAGTTAAAATTGTCAGAATTTCACTAATTTCAAGTAATATGCCTATGAGAGATGAGGCAAGCCTCTATTTTGGTAAATGATCTCAAAATAAATAACAAGACAAGCAAACAATTTTTTACAGTTATCTAGGAAAAACCTAGTAACCTAATAGCATGGTGGCAGTTCATGAAAATTTAGAATCTAAAAATCATATTTGGGGACTGATTCTTTCAATTACTGACTATGTGAGGTTACCAAGGTAATTTAACCTCTCAGAGGCCCAGTTTTATCAGTAAAATATTAGTCATAGCACTTGCCTCATAAGATTGTTTTGAGAAACAATTGGAATAATGCATGCAAGAGCTATTTGTAAAACTTAAATTATGGTTATTATTCATTCCTATTTTGTGTGTTAGAAACTTTTTGAATAGAAATGCATAACCATCAACTCGCTCATTTATTCTGCAATTTGTAAAGAATTCAAAATGTTGAAAAGTGTTTTCTCTTTTATCTAGTATTTTTCTTTTTGATTTTGTAGTTCACGGACAACTGCAGTCAATTACTAACCTACATCCAAACACTTTAATAAAATCGTTCTCTATGCTTAGAACAAATAACAACCTGACTTGAGAAAGAAATTGTTGAATAAAATATGGCAGAAAACAAAATATTTCATAAAAGTAAAAAGATAGCATTGTCTAATACATCAATGTATTTTTTTCACTGAGAATGTATAAGTGAAGAATAGTTTCCTTTATAATACATGCACCAACATCACTGATTTTGTAGATTGCATTTGTTAGTAAGGAAAAGACTTTAGATAGCTTTGGGGGAGATAGCTACAATGTTGAAAGACAGATGAACTTGGCATCAGAGCACTTGGGTTAAGGTTTTCACTTTTCTCATTGCTAAGCATTTGACCTTGAATACTTGCCTATGTCTCAGAGCATTAGGTCCTTGAAATTCAGGGGAATAACTTCAACCGCTGCTGTTTCAAAGTTCTGGTAAACATTTCATTAACTAATCTGGAATATATTTTAATTGAATTTAATAATTACTAAATGCATCAATAAAAATCATTTTGCCTTTGTCGTCTTTCTTTTCTTTTCTCCTCTTCTCTTCTCTTCTCTTCTCTTCTCTTCTCTTCTTTTCCTTTTTTTCTTTTCTTTTCTTTTCTTTTCTTTTCTTTTCTTTTCTTTTCTTTTCTTTTCTTTTCTTTTCTTTTCTTTTCTTTTCTTTTCTTTTCTTTTCTTTTCTTTTCTTTTCTTTTCTTTTCTTTTCTTTCTTTTTGAGACAGGGTCTTACTCTGTAGCCTGGCTAGAGTGCAGTGGTATCATCATAGCTCACTGCAACTTCAAACTCCTGGACTCCAGTGATCCTCCTGTCTCAGCCTCCCAAGTAGCTGGGACAACAGACAAGCACCACCACACCTGGCTATTTTTTTTTTTCATAGAGACAGGGTATTGCTCTTGATCAGGCTGGTTGTCTTCTTTCTGAATGAATTTATTTTGATAAATTGTATCAAGTTTTATCAGAGATTGTTTGTCATGAAGGATTAATAAGATACTCTGATTTTGGTAAGTTTATGTTCTGTGATCATAAAATTTAAAACTTTCCCCTAGATTTACAATAAGGGAAGTTTTTTCTTAAGAAAAATTGTGTTAAAAAGTGAGTTTTACTTTTGTTCAACATACAGTCCATATTTCAACAAACTCTAAGCTGTAGTGTTTGTAAAATGAATATGTATATATACAGAATTATATGTATATGTATATTAATATGAAGATAAATATGTTTCTACCTCTGTCTATATATTGTATAATTTCCCATATGTAAACAAGTCATCTAAACTATGTGATATATTATTAAAAAGAGACCTTTAGTAAATTTATTCATATTTTCCTTGATCTTATAATAATCTGTAACTTCCAATTCTGTATGATTCATCCAATTAAAGTTTATAATCTTCATTTAAGGTTAAGTGTATGTTTATTTCCAATTAATAATATCAGAAATTCACAGCCATGTATATTATATAATGTATCTTTACTTAACAATCCATGCTGATGATAATATAAATAGAAACAAACATATAATTTTTTGGTAAATAGTACTGAAGACACAAGATGGCAGTACTAGTCTTTATGAGTTACTGGAAATATGGTAACACATTTGAAAATTTTCATGCAGTTCTCTTGCTTTCCTCCTTTGTATTTGTAAAGAAACTTTCATTTCTGTGCACTAACCTTCACAAATTTTGTGGAATTAAAAAAATGCCTCTGAGAGTATGCTGTTTACTTATTCGTAGCCATTCCATGTAGTAACATTATTTTGTCTTTAAAAATTTTTAGTTTCCTCATCTATATAATGAGCATATTAGTCTAGATAGCCTTTATGGATTTTCCATTTCTGGATATCTCTCCATCTATAAATCAAAAGTTATACATTTCAAATGCTACTCCTAAATGTATAAACATATTCAAAATTTGAGATATGGGGTGGGGGGCCACATCTTAAGGATGTGGCGAGCATTGTGGAGGGGAAGGGAATACCTAACCCTTCTTAGGGAGAGGAAAAGATATACAATGTAACCAAAATGTCAAAAAAAACCAAAACTTTTATCGAGTGGTGGGCAGGTGGGAGGGGGGAGAAGGAGAAGGGGGTATACTTACATAATGGGTGTGATGTGCATCAACTGGGGATTGGACACGCTTGAAGTGCTGACACAGAGGGAATGAGGGGGGCAGGGGCAATATATGTAACCCCAAAAATATTTGTACCCCCATAATATAATGAAATAAAAGGAGGAAAAAAAACCAAAAAACAAAATTTGAGATAAGAATGGTAATGGACTTTGTCCTTGTTCAATGGTTGAGGAAAGATCAATGGTGGCTATGATGTTTTCTTCACTACATTGAGAAGATTCAGGTTCTCTTTTATGTAAAATACTAATATGTTTATTACCATGTAACATATTAACAACCATTGTTAACCATTGCAGTCTGTGTGAAAAAAACACATGATATACCATTCTATTTTATTAAAAACTGTCAAGCAAGGAACCTGCCAACTTTTAATTTTTCCAAAATCCAAAAATAATTTTTCTCTCTAATTTTATGGTTTTAGAAGAATTGAGGACTACTTTCTTTTCCAGAGCCTGCATCTTACCCATTTATCTTTATTTCTTTCCTTTTTTTTTTTATCTCTTCGAGAAAGACAGGCTTGTGATTTTTAATCTTGGTTTGCTTTATCCTCCACTTATTTATGTAACTTAGCAAACTGCTGTGGGGAAATAGCCCCATTGTGGTGCTATGGTCACATTCCATGTAGCCACAATAGGCCAAGTAGACAACACTCACATGCAGTGTGGTCCAAATCTCTGTGTAACACCCTGTAAACCTCCCAGGAACAGGCAAAATAGTCTTGTGAAAAGTTGTCACAAGGCTATTTTCTATCCATTTCTTTGTCTTGTGAGAGGCTGCTACAAAATGGTTTCTCATTAGTCTCCCTGATTCTGGTGAGCAATGGAGCTTTCCATCTCATCTTCCTTAGAGTATAACTGGAGGTCAAAAACCACCCATTGCACTATAGAATTGGCTCCTCCATGACAGAGTGAACCTACCACCCGTACTGTCTATCAACTGCATCTTCCAATTTGTTGTCATCTTCTGGACACAGGAAGCTGATACCAGGGTAATATTGCTTACTTTATCTGTAAGTATTATAATAACTTTATCTGATTCTGTATAGGCTCATTGTATTCTTAACTGGCCAAATCTATGGAAGTATGGCAAGGCAGCCTAGCAATTGCTGTATCTATGGCTCTTTTGGGATGGCTTGACAACTTCCAAATTTCATGTTAAGAAATCCAAACACGTTAAGGACTTCATGAGATTTTGTGTGACAGAAAAAGTAAAATTTAGCAACATATTGCAAAGCAAGTTCACCATACACTGGTAACAATCCCAGGAGAAGACTCCAAATTCCAATTCCATGCATTGGTATGAATCCACTGGCATGAAGCTGGTGAAACAGAACACTCATACAAGTTAAGTGAAGCAACTTTATTACTCACAGATAGGTAGCAAGGAACAATCCAAGGATAGGATTAATGGCGAGCCAGTCCTCCAAGGCTTGGTAAAGCTGTCCAGGGCAGATGGAGTCTTGTATGCATGTGCTCATATTGTATCACAGCTGAGGAACAGTAAAAGCACACTCTTCCCTTGGTTTTATATCTGGATGGTCACTTGACTGGCTGGGCTAACGCATTACAAGATATCCTGTTTTAGGGAGGGATGAGAACAGAGCCCAGGCTGTTCTGGCCAGTTGCTCCTGATCTCAGGATATTGTACTCCCAGCACATTTTAGTTATTCTTGAGAACTACAAGTGAAAAAGGGGAAAGAACTGGGTTGGCCAACACCATCCAGGAATTTGTCCTCTACATATAGTTTTACTTTTATTTTGTCGTAAAATATTCCAGGGTATTAATTTTATAATGTTTTCTTCCTTTGAGCAGAAGTCATAGTTCTGTAGTATCATATTAAACCCTTTATTTGATTCTTTTCTTATCTGTTACTGCTAGATGGCAGTCCATATTCAGTTTTTATTTTACTGAAATGTTTTTGTACCCAGCAATAGCAAGTGTCTACTATCTCTTTACCTATTCCCGCTCTTAGATTCCTAAAGATAAGTTCTACACTTATGGTCTGATATAAATAAATTTTTAAAATTTCAGAGGCTATCTGGCAAATTAATTATTTTCAATACTTATTCTATGTAAACTTTGCAGTATTTTGTATTTTAACCAGATTTTTAAAAGATATTTCTATTTATTTAATTATGCTCTAATCACTGTATCATCCCTTATTTGATAAATCGTCCCTTGATTTTCACTAGTTTATCTTCCTTTTTTATATAAGTATTTTCTAAGGTTTAGTTCTCCTTTCACTTTTCTTCTCATTCAGTACACCTTGGAGATATTCAACACATTCGTATCTTCCAAAATCCCTTCCCATATGTTGCTGTTATATACACCAACTATATGTACTGATTATGCAAGGTGGTTTTCATACTTGAATGATAATATAGAGTTTTGAACCAAATTTACTCACTTGCTTGAAATAACAACAACAAAAACAAAATATATAAAACACTTGTCTTCAAAGCATCAGGCATGAAACAACAAAGAACAGCAACACATGAGAAATGGAGAGTGAGTGTTTGTGTTTCTCCAAATTTATATGCTGTAACCTAATCTCCACTGTGATGGTACTTGGAGGTAAGGTCTTTGAGAGATGGGGTGGTGGAGTATTCATGAATGGGATTGGTGCCTTTGTAAATGAGACCCAAAATCCTCCCTTGTAACTTCTGCCATGTGGGAACAAAGTGGGACAGTGGCTGTCTATGGATAAGGAAGTGGACCTTCCTGAGATACCAAATCCTTTAGCAACATAACCTCTGACTTCCCATCCTCCAAACTCCAAAAAGATGAGAAATAAATATTTTTTGTTTATAAGCCACCCAGGTTATGGTATTCTGATATCAGAGCCTAAATGGTCTAATACAGATTGGGAGAAACAAATAAGTGAACTACATGATTGTCCCAGATTACAGCCTTGAGAGATTTTCCAGTCTATGGCATGATGTCATAGTATGTTTTGTGCTGCTATAACAGACTAGCACAGACTGGGTAATTTATAAACAATAAAAGTGTATTTGGCTTGCATTTTTGGAGGCTAGAAGATCCAAGAGCATGGCACTGGCATCCAGTGGGGACCTTCATGCAATGTCATCTCATGGGGAAAGGCAGAAGGGCAGAAGGGCAGAAAGGAGAAAAGCAGAGAGAAAGAAAGGGCCAGACTCTCTTTTATCAGAAACCCACTCCTGCAATAACTAATAAACTCTCATTAATCCATTTATGAGCACTCTGCTCTCATAACCTAATCACCTTTTAAAGGTCCCACCTCTCAATACTATTGCTTTGGGGATTAAGTTTTCAAGACATAGCACATGAGGAAAGTGAATTGAGGTGAAACCCCTCAGATTCTATAAGTCAAGAAGATGGAGATCACATTTTGAGGGAAACAAGGCAGCTAAGGGTCAGATGACAAGGTAAAACAGAGAGACCTACACAGAAAGAGCTCTCTAGAGCTATACAGAGTTTGCTCTTTAAGAGCTAAACAGAGCTGAATGTGGTGGCTCATGCCTATAATCCTAGCACTCTGGGAGTCCAAGATGGGAGAATCGCTAGAGGTCAGGAGTTCAAGACCAAACTGAGCAAGAGAGAGACCTCATTTCTATTAAAATAAAATAAAAAAATAGCTGGGTGTCGTGATACGTGCCTGTAGTTTCACCTACTCTGGAGGCTGAGGCAGAAGAATTTCTTGAGCCCAGGAGTTGGAGGTTGCAGTGAGCTATGATGACTCCATAGCACTCTAGCTCAGGTGACAGAGTAAGATTCTGTCTTAAAAAAAAAAAAAAGTTAACAGAATACTTACTGATCAGTACATATGTGTGAAGGAACTACCGGAAGTTAAGAAAGTAGTGTTCTCCAATTCCATCCATGTTGTTGCAAATGGCAGAATTTTTCTTTTTTGTGGCTATACAATATTCCATTGTGTATATGTACCACAATCTCTTTTTCCATTTATCTATGTATGGACACTTGGGTTGATTCCAAATATGGAACATGCACTGGATAGATGTAATGTATACTCTATTCTGAAGAAATAATGATTAGTAACCATAAAAACATAGCAATACAAGTATTCAGAAATAAATATGTAGAAAATAAATTTTATAAAGTAAATATCATCAATAAGCTGTGTGAAAATTTCAAGGGGCTAACTGCTTATAATTGGTGTCAATGAAGAAGAAATGTCTTAAATACTTGAAAAATAATGGCTGAAATATTTCTAATTTGATGAAAACTCTAAACCCATAGATCAAAGAAGTTCAACAAAACCTATCCAATTAAAAAAATGAGCAAAATGCTTTAAAAGAAACATCACTAAAAATGAGATATTGAATGTAAATGCAAACCTGAGAAAATCCTAAGTATGTTTAGACATTAGGAAAATACAAATCAAAACTACAATGAGATAAAATTGTACAAATAGATAGCATGTATTTGATATGACCATACCAAGTGATGTAGAGATTGTGGAAGAACTGGGATTCTCATACACTGCTGGTGAACAGTAAAATCATATGCCCACGTCAGAAAACAATTTGGTAGTCTTTAGAAAATTCAGGTATACACATACAACACAACCCACAAATCCCACTCTTAGGTGAGATATGAAAGCATATTTCCATTTAAGACTGTACACTTTATTTCTTATGGCTCAAAACATAAACAACCCAAATGTTCATCATCAGGTGATAGGATGAATAAATTTTGATGTATTGGTATAATGTAATACCACTCAATAATAACTAAAATACAAACTATTGATATATGGCTATTATTTTTAGATTCAAGAGTATAAATGAATCCAAAAATAATAATGTTGAGTGGAAAAAGTCAGACAAAAATTTCACATTGTATTATTACATTTATATAACTCTAGATAATGCAGTCTAATCTATGCTGAAAAAACAAATCAGTGGTTGCTTAAGGAGTGCCAGGGAGTGGGGGATAAGAATGGAGAGAGAAAATGGAAAGGCCTTGGGGAAACTTACATAGGTGATGAGTATATTCAAAATCTTGATTTATGGTGGTTTCCCTTGTCAAAATATACAAGCTATTTTAAATATGTGCAATGTTATGTTAATTACATTTCTACACAGCTATTAAAAAGGCCTGAAGATTCTCTGTTCTGTCCTTTGATTGAAGAAATATGTTTAAAATTTCTGGGGGTTGGGGGGCAGAAATAGATGAAATGATAACACAAGGACTTATGCCAGATTTCCCTTCTATTGACAATCACCAGCACTTGACTTTATGTAAGACAAACTATTTATGTCACTTGCTAAATGCAAGTGAAGCAGACGTTGAAGCAGACGTTATTTAAAAATGTACCATGTGCTATGTAAGGATAATAAGATAAAAAATATGGTAATAATTATTCTGAGAGAGCTCAAAATCTCATTGATTTCTCTAGATCCAGGTCTGATTTTCAACACAGATAGAGTTCTCTCTCTCTTCTTCATTCCTTTCTTTTGCATATCTACTAATATTTCTTTTTCCTGTATCTAGCCATGCTATTTTCATCTTTATTTCATTTCCTCTCTTTCCCATGATTTTCCTTTGTGAATCTGGTAATTAATTTATTCCTACTATTCTTCTGGTTTCCCAAACTAAACACAGTACTTCTGAGGAAGAACACAGTTGATTGGTGATTATTTGTGATTCTGCAAATTCCAGTCTGGTAGAGTCAAAGTCAAGTTACAGAACTAGAGAAGTACCATAGTTTAGAGAAAAGGAAAATGAAACCAAATGAGAATAAGTAGAGGTTGAGGACTCAAAATGGAGATTTCCAACTTTATTTTCACTCTCTTTTCCTCTGTCCAATGGTGTATCTCCAACAATTTATGTTACTTTAATTTAAGGTAACTTGTACTTCCTTGCGCCATGTAATAATAGAAAATATTCTACACCTATATAGTGCTTATTTTGCATCATATCCTGTCATAAGTCATCCTAAAAACTTTCATTGCATAATTACTATTATTATTTCCATTTAACATATGAGGAAACTGGGAAATGGAGAGAGATTAAGGAGATTGTCTAGACTATCAGCATCCAGGCATTCTAGCTTCACAGTGTGTACACATATGAAGAGTATGGGAAGTCCTCACTCACCATCATCAATAGATTCTTGGGAACTTTAAGCTAAGCGAGGTATAATAAAACAAATTTTACCATAGGCTAATTGATACATACAAGAGTTAAGTTCCTACAGCATATTTCTGGCTACAGAAACATCACAAAACTAAATAAAGACCCCAAACACTTCTAATACAAAACATTGACATAAATGGGAGCTATACATACATTTAAGAAAGGTTAATAAAAAACAAATAAAATATTTACTTACCCATTTATTTCAGTTTAGGGTCCCAGGTGGCCAGAGCCCATTCCAGCAGCTCAGGGTGCAAGGTGGGAACCAGCCCTGAACAGGACACTGTTCCATCACAGATGCACTCACACCCACACCCACACTGGGACTATGTGGACACATCTATTCACCTAAACACACTTTGGGATGTGGGAGGAAACCAGAATATCCAAAGAAAACTCATGCAGATATAGAGACAATGTAGAAACTCCACACAGACAAGTGGCTCTAGCTGAGAATTGATTTTATTTCTCATCAGTGAAAGAATGATGAACAAAATGACATTATTTGAGAACCTGCTGTATTGAGAAGAAAATAATTCATATCCAATATTTCACTTAATCAGAGAGGCAAGTACAGGTCTATAAGATAGCCTTTATTTTCTTATTTCTTCTACATGAGGATTTTACCTCAAATAATTGTTTTCCACACTTGCTTGGTATTTTCCATGGCATCATCTAGTAAAGGGATAAGAGTGAAAAGACACTGAGTAGCAGAAAGGAAAACAAACTATTATTAATTTGTAAATTGTTATTTAATTTCAAATGTTAATTCTAAAGAAAATTTAAAATAGAAAGATCAAATTATACAGTTGAGGGCAAATGGCAGCCACTATATTCTTCAAATGCCAAAGCAAAAGAACAGTAATTTCCAAATACCCAATGAAGAAATTTGGATGCTAGACAGTTTAGAAACAAACAAAAAGCATTGAGTTGAAGAAAAAATGCTTTCCTTCCAAATCTCCCTTTCCCTTTTGCAAGTAGAATTATTTAGCAGAATGACAATGTCAACATCCCCAACCCAAACCTAAGAGAAATGATTAGAAATCTTGATTATTGTTGGCTTCATTTTTTTGTACCACAGTGCATACGGGAAGTTTAAAGTCAATTGAAAGTAGAGAATAGAGTGAAATGACCCCGAATCAGAGGTAACTTTGAAAAGGTATGGAAGCTTAAAAAAAAAAAAAAGAAAAAAAAAGGTCATCATATTTCTCTGAATTGCAGGTATTTTTCTCCTTAGGCAGTCTGCCAAAGCCCTTTCGTGAAAGTGAAAGTAAGCTGTGTGCTACTTTTTGATGATATTGCCCATGATAAACCTCAAATGGTGAGGAAGTTCATTTCAGATACAGATCTGAAGCTAACTTATCCAACTTATCTGGTCAGAAAATCTTGCTATAAATCTTTCAAAAACAAGATGACTTGTGAGATTTTTAGTAATCCTAGATTGTGTCTTGGGAGAATGTGACATGAGCAGTTTTCTCTATGGTTTCAGCTAAGAATAGGAAATACATGATCCAAGGAAATATTTATCCACACATGAAAAAGAATACCAAGACCCCCTAGAACCCATAAATATAAGAAAGATTAAATTGCGTGTACTTAGTGAAGTTATACTTTTATTTACCCCAAAGGAATTTTCACATTTATCAAATTCATTATGCCCAGTTTTAGAAATTAATGACTAAAATAAAGATAATTCAAGTTTATTATAATTCTTCAAAATCAAGATCTTATCCACAGTCCTGCTTTCTAGAGGCAATGTATAGAATAGTAGGACATATTTCAAAAGTGTCATCTGATCCTTCTAGTGATCTAGAAGAGCTATCCTAACTTGACTAAGTTCAAGTAGAAACTTGGAGCTTTTAGCTAGTCTCAAACTCTCCTGCCATAACAATACATTTTCAATAAATTAGACTAATTTTGCTCAATTTATTTTTCTTTTGCATAACAGTCCTTTGGCATAACAGACTTTACAAGAAAATTTCAGTGGGAAAATATAACAAAAAAGGCATTTGGGGAATATTGAATTATGGAATAACTGAACAGAATATGTTTAATTTCTTTGGAGATAATATTAAAGTATATTAAAACATAGCCTTGCTAACATATGTCTGCCTCCCTCACTCCAGAGTAAAGCAAAAATGCCTAAGTCCCATTTGCAGCCCTTGAAGTTATGATATAGCTATAAATAAGCCATCTTCTGCCGCTGTCTTCTTAAAGGATTTCAGGCAAAACACTAAATCACTCTTGACCTCAGATTAGCCATCTATAAAATGAAGGGATTGGAGCAGATTATCTCTGCATCTTGTAACTGTGAGATTATATGTTTTATATTATTTCTATATTTTTTCTTCAATTGCCCCCACTGAGATGAAGACACTAAAAAATAAGTAGCATTTGCTATATGCTAGGTCATTGAATATTATTTGTAAAAGTAGACAAAATAATACTCTGAGCTCTTTTAAAACTCAATTTTATAGAACAAGATACTAAGGCTCAATGGGTTTAATACCTTGCCCAGACTCATAAAGATAATTAAGTATAGAACAGTAATTTAGATTCAGCCCTATTTGAATAAAAATCTTATATTCTGCCACTGACTGTACCTTAACCAACAAAGTATATAAGGTTCAATATATTTGACATTTTAAGTGTGTTTTTAAAATAATGGTTGTATGTGCTCTGCAATTATGTCCTTTGAGTCAAATATACTTGTGAAATTTAAAAGATCTGGTGTATGTTTATTAAAGTATTATAATATTGGCTTAAAGAAAAATATAGAAAGCAAAGGAGACTTGTGACTCTAATAATAAGTAAGAAATAAAAGATAAGCAAATAATAGCAAGTTAATATAGACTTAGCAGCCCAATCCAATCACACCTTCCAAAGTATAGAGGTTTGCTTTCGAAAGAAGCTAAATGTCAAATTAAAAAAAAAAGGAAAATATGAGGTTAAAACTATGCAGGGCTTGTCTAAGAGCATAAACTTGTTATTAGTTTAGAAGTAAAAGTTTGAAAAATATTGAAATTACAGAACAATTGTTTAATAATAATGACCTAATATGAAAGTATAAGAAAATGGCATTAATTACACCATCCTATTTGTAGAAGGCCAGATGGTGAATTAAAGAAATCAAATTATCACTAATTATATCATTTGACATCTTGGAGGAAACCTTTTTAGAGAGAAAAGGAGAAGAGATAGATGTCATTTTTTTTATGGAAGAAGGGATTAAATCTAAGATGTATAGACAGTTAATATCAAATAAAATTCCTTAAATAGTAGTAATTTTTCTTAGTCTTCCAGTGTGTTTGTCTGCCTGTTTGGAATACCCCAAGCTCACATGTACCTTATTTTGTATATACAAATTTTAATAACATTTATCAGACACTTTTAGAACACAGGTTTTAGTCTTTATGTTCTTGTCCTAAGACTCCAATTTACATTTAATTTCCACACATAATAATTTAACAAGTGTTTCCTTAATTAAAAATTATGTGTATACATTTTAGAAAATATATAAAATACAAAGTAGAAAAGAAGTCACTGCCGTTATTATTTTCTTTCCATTCATGTTACCTACTGAAACAATGGTGTTATGTAAAAACCAATCATAACACTCGGTGATTTAAAACAAAAATATTTATTATGGTCATTTTCTTCAGATCAGGTGAGGGTATTGCTGCTCTAAACTGAGCAGAGATAGACTTCTTATAGTATCTATAGGTTGGGTCTGGGTTAGCTCCACATATCTCTCCTCCATCTACCTTGATCTAACAGGTGACACAATGCATATTCTTCTCATCTGATGGCAGAAGCACAAGAGGGCTAAGGGGAAATACAGGATTCCTCTATGTAGCCAAGATATAGGATTATACATTATTATTATTTCTACTCACATGCTACTGACCAAAGCAAGGCTAAACCCTACATCAATTTTTTTCCAATATAAATGTTATAAAATTAGTTTAGTAAAAACTTTGATCTGTAGAAATTAATGTAGCTAGAATTACTAAGCAAATACTTTTTATTGAATTCAAGAAATGTTTGACAGTTCCATTTATAAATCCTTTGATGATAAGATAAACTGTTTTTAGTTTGTATTTCTTTTTTTATCTTTTTCCGTGCTTAATAGACAAAGCTTGATAAATTATTTCATAAATAGTTCTGTTCTTCCATTAGAAAGAGACTGCCTTAAACTTAATACGAGAATGAGATATTACCACCTTATAAAATTTAATAATTAATCATCCATCTATGGAAAGAAGTATCATAAATGTTTCAGTCTCATTATGGGTAATCTTAGTGCTCTGCAGGTCTTTAAGAGAAAAGGTTTAATTCCCTCTCTCTGTGCAAGCCCCAGTGTTGTGTATACATCAATTGGGGGGAAACAGCAGCTCCTGAGAACTCAATCATCTCTCTTGGCAGCCATGGGTGGGACAGGAAGGAGAATAAAAGAGTCTTCATGGAGGACAGTGAGCCCTCTGGTCATCTCCGTGCCGCTCTCCAGAAAGCAGCCTGCCTGGAATATTCAGGCTTTGGGGTCAGTCAGATCTCCTGGGACCCACTGGCCTCCTGTGACTCCCATAGTCTGGGTCGGCATTGGGAAATATTTGTGTGGGAACCAGGGAGATGAAACTGAGGAGCTGAAGCCCCCTGGGGAGTACAAAGGCACCTTATGGGTGGAGAAGCAATATGGTGCCTGCCATTTGGAGAAGTACCTCAAGGGGGCTGGCAGGCTGGTGCTTTGTCCTCAAGAAGCTCCCATTTCACTGGTGGCAGCAGCTTTTGGGCTCATGAGGGTAAAAAGGCTCTCCAGCAGCTCAGGAGCCTGCTGGCTGCCAGAGATGTGAGGGAGGGAGAAACAAACCACTACATCACCCCATTTTGCTGTACTCCAAGCCTCTCAGGAGTGTTCTCTACCAATGTCTTGCTCCTTTTTGTTCTGTTCTATAACTTCTTCCTGTGGAATCTTTTGAAGGTTCTGGAACTTTTCCCTCAGAATTACACTCGATCTATGATTGTCTTGTTTTTCTTTTTCATCTAAAACTTTTCCTTCTTTCTGAGATGATCTGGCATCTAGTGTCTCCAGTTAGCCATCTTGTCCCTTTTATTGGCCCATAATTCTTTTTGTTTAAATTTAGTCTTGCTGATGTCTAGGTTTATCCCAGAACAACTACCTAAAAATTTAGTGTCAGTGCATGATCTGTGAGCTTTTTTGCAGCATATGGAAAATTGTAAAACTCTTTTAAAATTACATTTGCATATGTTTCCATATAATGATGTAAGATCACCTTTATTCTCATCGCTAAATTTTTTTTCAATTAATGTTCATATATACATGTCATTGCATTTGATATTATTCAAAGCTTGGTCAGTAATATGTGGATCTTTGTTTAAACTAGATGATATGCATATAATTATAAACAGCCATCTATATAAGGAGCATGATATAAAAATGATAATAAGAAAATTACATTGATGTAAGTATGAAATTATATCAATTGTAAATTCTTACTCTATTCATATGAACACTATATATCTACTTATAAATTGGATATATATGCATATATGATGTAATGATATAATATTATAAATCCTTTCTTGTTTTAAAGATTTTATAATTAAACCTGAGACCCTCAAAAATGTGGCTATGTGCCAAAATTAAAAGCATAACTTTATTTTTCCTTGGAGTCAGAAGAAAATGCTATATTTATCCTCTTGAGGGAAAGCCACTGTATATTCTTTTATTGATACATAATAATTTGGGAATCAAGTCTTAACACACCTACCAGTGGTATCTCAGTTATCTTTCCTTTTATGTAATATTGAAATTCTATATAATTTATTTATCTAACAGGTAATTTTATTGGGAGCTTACTATGTGCCAAGAATGTGTTTGGTTTTGAGAATAGAATAATAAGAAATCAAAAATCCCTGCTCTCACAATTGTGATTGACTTGAGGAGTATTGTGCTTGCATCAGCTGCAAATGATTTTACAAATTTGCCCTTAGGATTCCTTCCTAAACCTGTGACATTATTGCAAAATTTTTGTAACACCTGGGACACTTTAAAAATTCAGTACTTTATTTCATATTTTTTGTACATAGCCAAATTTTGTTGATATTTTAAAATTTTTATTTCCTTTTTCATTAATTTTTATTCTTATTTGTATTACTTTCCTCTCCTTACTTCATTTGTCTTTGCCCTATTGTTTTTTCTAAATTTAGCACCTTAATTTTCAGGGAGCTGATTAAAATCCTGAAAGACAAATCCCAAATGTTGAAATTTCAAAAGAGAAAAATCCTTAAACTGTAATTCTGCAAAAAAATAATTAAAAAAATTTAAATATTTATTTACATTTGTAAAGGAATTTGAGAAACATATAAAAACATAACAGAACACCTATAAGACACTTTACACAATAAAGTAGGCAATAATGACCTATGTTTTTTGTAAGTATAAATATTCAGGTATACTAATGACAGTGACATGGGTATAACAGGTATGAGCAGATGACCTATATTCATAAAATATTGTTCAAAAGTGAAATATATAAATGCACATCATGATAATTGGTAATCATGTGTACCACGGTTTATAACTTTGGCCTACTGATATATCAGAATGGACAACCTACGTTTTTTTTCAGGAAAATGATCAAAAACAGAAATGTATCACCACGGTATACACAATTCACCCAAAGACCTGAGATATAGAGAAATTTTATCTCTCACAAATGAAGCTGTGAGAGAAGATATCTCTTCAATTATTGAGGAAGTTTCAACATTTTTACATACATGCACAGTGCTTACAAAGTCAACATTATGATGCTGCACTTTCTTCAAGTTTGCAAAAAGTGAATAAAACAAATTAGAACTGTCTAAAAGCCTTTTTACACAATTTATATCTCCAGTATTGGAAACTACACAAAGATAAAATACGTAGAATAGCAAATTGTAAAAAATAATGCTGACAATGTAAGACAGTAGAAAAAAAAAAAGAAAAACAATGCAAAATAAGAAAAAGAAATTAAACCATATGTAAAGGTGTATTACAGAGATAGATTATCGGCAATTGCATAGAGGTAGTCCATAAGAGCTGGCTGACTTTCAGGATCATTAACTATTTTTCAAGTCATGCTTGATGATGAATAGCTGTTTTTTGTTTTGTTTTGTTTTGTTTTGTTTTCTCTTTTAGGGCATAACTCTCCTCAAAGAATACATTCACATTTATTTTCTACATGGCACTGATCTGTTTGAAATCTTTTTGTGATTCTATGTATACCAACATGAGCATTCCCTATTATGTTTTGCAATTTTTTGTGCCATGCTTCTAAGTTGCTTTGAGTACAAAGAATTCCATTGTGTATGCACTCAGATGCAGATCACAAATTTGTTGGAAACAATAGTGGTGAACAGTCATACCATTGCATGTGTAGGAGAACATCCTACTTTGCACACAATTATTTTAGAATCAGTCAGTTACTTCTCTGTCTGGCTTCCTCAGGCAAATTCCTCTTAAATCCATTAAAAGCTCTTAGAATTCCATGAGTTAGAAGGAATGCCAATGCAAATCAATGATGCATTTTTAAACTGAAGTTTTTGTTGGTGTCCATATCACATGGCCAGTCTACTCACCTGAATTTTGTGCCAAATGCAAAAAAAAGACAATAACAAGGTAATATTCTGCCTAACATGATACAGCTAACATGATATAATTGTCCTGCATGCTATCAAAATGTACTGATCTCTTCCTCAGCATTTACATTTCAGGATTTCAACACTTGGGATTTTAATCTTTCAGGATTGTTATTTTCTGGATTATAGACATTAGCAATTTTAGATTTTAGAAATTTAGACTTAAAATATTTTACTCTTTAGGGATTTTGATCATTTGGGATTTCAACCTTTGGGTTATAGAATTTCAGATTTTTTCTTTGAGGATTATGATCTAAACCTTAATATTCAAATTATCTTATTTTTAACATACATATTCAAAATGATCACACTGTCACCTGCAATTCCTCTACTACCTTTGCTTCTAGAAGTGTCTCAGAAGGCACACTCAAATACTATATGCCTATGCATAGGATTCAGGTTATTGACAATGTGAACAGAAGACAAACAACCATAAAGAAATTATTTCATCTTAATCTTAACTAATTGCTTAATTAAGCAATATGCATCATGCTCTAAAAATTATAATATATAACAGTTGGTTGGCTTTAATTTTTTTAATGAAAACTACCTAATATTCTAAATCATTGATCAAAAAATGTAGGCCAAACAGGATATTTCTGTTACAGGTGTTTATCCATTCTTGAGTATGTAAACTTTCTTTTAAGATTATTTTGTCAAAGGAAACAAATAAAGTTATATTTACTTTTACTCTATTTGAATTGGTACTTTATATCATATATTTAAGTGGAAGTTATGAAATTTTTATTTCAACTGAAATATTCTATATAAAAATGTACTTTAACTCTCTAGAAGAGAACCTAATATGTTTTCAGTTTCTGTTCCATTTGTTCTGAATGATAAATGTCTCTGTTTATGTCTTTTAGATAGGGCTTTACAAAATTTCTTTAAAGGGAATCAAAACAATTATCTAAGTATATAGCAATAATTCCTGAGGCTTTTCATTTGTCATTTTGATTTTTCTCATTTTCACAAATAATTTTGCTTCAAACCATAAAATGTTTTCCCCAAAGATAACTTTCATTTTATCTCCTTTTATATGAAAAATTCCTATCCATGTTATGCTTCTAATTTCCTTTAATATTGTCAAAAATATTAGCAAGACAGTAAAATGCTATGAAATTACCTCATCATTCTTTCAATTCTTATGTTTCTTATCTCAAAGTGGTAAGCAAAGCCAGGACAAGTTTTTCTTAGGTGGTTCCTAAATCAATCATCAATCACTTACTTAGTAAATCTCTGTTACTTTCTACCTTTCTGCCTCCTTGATTATTTATATATATTTTTTCCTCTTCCTAAATCAACTTTATCATGAGTCTGCAATAAGGGTCATTTTATATAGACTCAACTTACAATAATGGGATTCTTGTATTCAATTGTTCCTTTATTCTTTTTTACATACGTCTATTGCGAGAGGTGTTGATTTGCAAAGTAGTTCTTAGGTATTCCTGAGTTCTTGTCAAAATTGTAACTTTACTTGACAATTATTTTTAATTTACATTAGCAGTATGTTCAGCATTTTTATTAATGGTTTCAAGAAATGAAGAGTAACTTTCCTTTCCCTAAAACTATAGTCAATCAAAACAATTGCCTACTCCTGGGGGATTATAAAGATTAACAACTCTATAAAACACTTGACAGAAGTGATGTATGGTTTTCTATATTTTCACATTATTTAAGAAAAGAATTTTATAGAAGGTTCAAGTTCACAGAAATATTCAGATAAATCTACAGAAATTTTCGATATATCCTCTGCCTACTCACAAATGTGTAGCCAACATTTTTGGCGGCATCACCAACATTGTCCTTTAGAGTAGTACATTTGTTACAATTGAATTACCTAAACTGACACATCATAACTATCAAAACTATATAGTTTACTTGAGGATTCACTCTTGCTGTTGTCTATTTTATGGGTTTGAAAAAGTGTATGAATGTTTCCACTTACATGGAGTACTTCTACTGCCCTAAAAATCCTCTGTGCTCTGCCTGTTCATCCCTCCACTCTTTCCTACCCCTGCCCAACCACAGGCAACCACCAATATTTTTATTGTCTTCATAGTTTTACCCTTTCCAGAATATCACATGTGTAGCCAGAATTATACAGTATGTAGCCTGTTCACATTGGCTTCCTTTACTTAATAACATATATTTTTTTCCTTCTTACTTTGTAATAGCTTGATAGCTCATTTCTTTTTATTTTTTTTATTTACTATTTTATTTTTATTTCAGGATATTATTAAGGTACAAATATTTTGGTTACATTTTATGTCTTTGCCTCACCCAAGTGAGAATTAGAGACATGCTCTTCCCCTCTACAATGCTCACTGTGTCCAATAGTTGTGAGTTTACCCGCCCCCCAGCCCCTGCCAAACCCCAATCTCTGGAGAATATTTCTAGTGTGTGAGCACCATAGTGATGATCAGTTTGATGATCACTTAGTGCCAATTTGATGGTGAGTACATGTGGAGGCTATTCCTCTGATGTTGTGATATCTCACTTTGGATAATGGGCTCAAGCTCAATCCAGGAAAATATAAGAGATGTTAGATCACTGTCGTTTCGTATAATTGAGTAGTATTCCATTGCATACATACCAAATTTTAATAATCCACTCATGAATTGACGGGCACTTGGGTTGTTTCCACTTCCTTGCCGTAGTGAATTGTGTTGCCATAAACATTCAGGTACAGATGTCTTTATTATAGAATGTCTTTTGCTCTTTGGGGTAGATGCCCAATAGTGCTATTGCTTTTTAGCATTGAATAGTTTCCATTGTCTGGGTATATCACAGTTTGTTTACTCATTCATTTAATGAAGGATATCTTGATTGATTCAAATTGTTGGCAGTTATGAATAAAGCTGCATCAATATGCACTTTTCTATGTGGACATGAGTATTCGGCTCTTTTGGATAGATACCAAGTAGCATGATTGCTGGATTGTATACTAAGAGTTTTTTTTAGTTTTGTACCTATCTATGAGACAATATTACAATGTGTCTGTACTATTTTGAATTCCCATCAGCAGTGAATAAGAGTTCCTGTTGCTTTACAACCTCTTCAGTATTTGATATAGTTAGTGCTCTGGATTTTGACCATTTTAATAGATATGTAACAGTATTTAATTTTTGTTTTAATTTTCATTTCCTTGTTGACATATAATGTTGAGCATCTTGTCATATGCTTACTTTTCATCTGTATATCTTCTTTCATGAGGTGTCTCTTAAGGCCTTTGACTATATTTAAGTTTTTTAAAATATAGTGAATATATAATATATATAAATATATATCATATTATATATAATAAATGTTTAATATATGTTTAAATGTTTTAAATTTTTATTGCTGAGTTTTAAGAGTTCTTTTAAATATTTTAGATAATAGTCCTTTGTCAGATGTATCTTTTGCAGATATTATCTCTGAGTCTGTGGTTTGTCTTTTGATTTTCTTGACATAGTCTTTTGAAGAGCAGAAGTTTTTAATTTCAGTGAAATATAATTTATCAATTTTTTTTCATGGATCCTGTTTTTGATGCTGTATCTAAAAAGACATGGTCAGTGTTAAGGCAATCTATGTTTTCCCCTATGTTATCTTCCAGAAATTTTATTGTTTTGCATAAAGTGAAATAACTTTTAGGTCTATGATTCATTTTAACTTAATTTTTGTGAGTAGTGCAAGGCCTGTATACCTATAGACTTTTTTTTTTTTTTTTGGCATATAGATGTCCATATGTCACAGCATCATTTATTAAAAATACCACCTTTACTCCATTTTCTGGCCTTTACTGCTTTGTCAAAGATCAGTTAACTATATTTATGTGGGTCTATTTCTGGTTCATTGATCTATTTGCCTATCTTTCACCAAAACCACACTGTCTTCTTTTTTGAGACAGGAATTTCACTGTATCACTCAGGCTAGTCTTGAACTTGTGGCTTCAAATGATACTCTCGACTTAGCTTCCTGGGTAGCTGGAACTACAGGTACACACCATCACACCCAGCTCACACTGTTTTAATTACTGTAACTTTATAGTAAGTCTTGAAGTCAGGTAATGTCCATCCTCCAAATATGTTCTTTTTCAATATTGCATTGGCTATTTTTGTTGTTTTGCCTCTCTATATAAATGTTACAGTAAGTTTATCAATATCCACAAAATAAATTGCAGGGACTTTTATTGGGTTTGCATTAAATCTATAGATAAAGTTGGGAAGAATGGGCATCTTGACAACATTGACTGTTTCTATTTATAAACTTGGAATATCCTGCCCTTTAGTTAATTTCTTTCATCAGAATTTTTGTTTGTTTGTTTGTTTTTTATTTTTCTCATGTAACATTTACTTATTTCAGTGAATTTATATTATACCTGAGTGTTTAAGTTTTTGGATGCTAATATAAATGATGTTTTATTTTCAATTTCAAATATCAGTTATTCATTATTGGTACATAAGAGAGCAATTGGCTTTTTATATTAATTTTGTATCCTGAAACCTTGCTATAATTGCTTATTAGTTCTCGAGGAGTATTGTTGTTCATTCTTTGAATTTTCTACATAGACGATTGTGTCATCTGTGAACAAAGTTTCTTATCCAATTTGTCACCTTTATTTTCTTTTCTTATTTTATTGCATTAACTAGAACTTCAGTATGATGTTTAAAGGAGTAATGTGAAAAAACATCTTTTCCTTGTTCCTGATCTTAATGGGAAAGCCTTTAGATTCTCAATCTTAAGAGGTTGTAGAGTTTTTGTTTATATTCTTTACCAAATTGAGGAAGTTTCTTCTATTCCTAGTTTACTGAGAGTTTTTATCATGAATGGATTTTGTATTTTGTCAAATGCTTTTTCTGTATCTATTGATATGATTATGAAACTTTTCTTTTTTATCCTCTTGCTGTGATGGATTATATTCATTATTTTACAAATGTTAAATCAGCATTCATACTTAGGGTAAATTCTACTTAGTCAAGGTATGTAATTCTTTTTATATGTTGCTGAATTCTATAAATTCTATCTCAATATTTTGTTGAGGAATTTTGCATCTATCTTCATAAAAGTTATTGGTTTGTAGATTTTTTATAATGTCTTTTTCTGGTTTGGGGATTAGGAGTGCTGTCCTCATAGAATGAATTTGCAAATATTTACTCTGCTACTATCTTCTGGAAGAGATTATCGATAATAGATATAATTTCTTCTTTAAAAGTATAGCAGAATTCAGAAGTCAACCCCCCTGAGGGTAGTACTTTCTGTTTTGGAAGGTTATTAAATATTGATTCAATTTCTTTAATAGATATAGGCCCATTCAAATTTTCTATTTCTTTTTGTGTAAATGTTGGCAGATTGTATCTTTCAAGAAATTGGTCCATTTCATCTAAGTTATCAAATGTGTACAGGAATACAGCTGTTCATAGTATTTTTTTTTCCTAACTAATCTCTATAGGACCTGACATTAGTAATTTTTATCTTCCCTCTTTTTTTTCTTATCCTGGTTAAAGGCTGTTCAATGATATTGATCTGTTCAAAAAACTACCCTTTGGTTTAATTGATTTGATTCTATTGATTTTTTGCTTTTAATTTCATTGGTTTTTGCTCTAATTTTTAGTATTTCTGTTTTGCTTCTCACGTTGGATTGAACTTTTCTAATTTTCCTAGGAAAATTCCTAAATTATTAATTTAGATTTTTATTCATTTCTAATATATGCATTCAATGCTAAAAGTTTTCCTCTGAAGACTACTTTCACTGTATTTCATGAATCTGATTAAGTTATATTTCCATTTTCAGTTAGTTCAAAATATTCTTTTCATTTCTCTTGATATTTCTCCTTTGACCCATTTGTTATTTAGAAGTGTGTTGTCTAATCTGAATGCATTTTGGGATTTTTCATTTATCTTTCTGGAATTGATTTCTAGCTTAATTCCACCAATGTCTGAGATCAGATACTGTATGATTTGTAATTTAAAAAAGAATTTGTTGGTGTGTGTTTTATGGCACAGAATGTGGCATAAAATGTTCCATGTGAGTTTGAGAAGAATGTTTTGTTGTTATTCGATGAAATTTCTTTTAGATGTCAATTATATCTAGTTGATTGATGGAGTTGTTGAGTACAACTATTTCCTTGTTGGTTTTCCACCTGCTGGGTCTATCCATTTATGATAAGAAGGGTGTCAAAGTCTTCCAGTATTACAGAGGGTTCATCTATTTCTCCTTGAACTTCTATCTACTCTTGCCTCATGTATTTTGATGCTGTGTTGTCAGATGCATATACAGCAAAGATTGTTATCTCTTCTTGGAGAATTGAACCCTTTATCATTATGTAAAACCCTTCTAACATCTTAATAATTTTTTCTTGCTTTGAAGTCTGCTCTGTCTAAAATTCATATTGCTACTTCTGCTTTCTTTTGATTAGTGTTAGCATGGAATATTTTTCCACATCCATTTAACTTTAATCTATATGCTTCTTTACATTTAAAGTGAGTTTCTTTAAGAAACTTAAAGTTGAATGTTGCTATTTAATCTACTCTGACAATTTCTGGGTTTTTTGTTTGTTTGTTTGTGTGTGTGTGTGTGTGTGTAGACCATTGATGTTCAGTGATGGTTGGTATAGTTGAATTAATATCTATCATATTTGCCACTTTTTTTCTATTTCTTATCCTTATTCTTTTCTCCTATTTTTGTCTTCCATTCTATTTGACATTTCAGCAAATTTTTACACAATTAGCCCTACTTCCTCCTTCAAAAACTTTCTTCTGATATCTTTCAAAATCCTGTAATCTGTGTTTTTCTTGTTTTTCCTTCCATTGCTCCTTTTCAGAATTCTCTCTTGTTTTCTCATTATTTCTCAA
The DNA here is from genome assembly GCA_008750895.1 of Mirza zaza. Lineage (NCBI taxonomy): Eukaryota > Metazoa > Chordata > Mammalia > Primates > Cheirogaleidae > Mirza > Mirza zaza. Next base: position 32,100 of record VSMD01037616.1, read on the forward strand.
ACTTGTAATCTTGGTACTTTGACCTTTTTCTTTCTCCATCAAAACTTTCTTATGGTGTATCATCCAGTTTCATGTCTTTTGTTGCCCACTATATATTAATTACCTATAACTTCAGGGCACAACCCACAGCTGAATTCCAGTTGTATATACTCATCTTCTTACTGCACACATTTGCATAGATGGCTAATTATCACATCCAAAAGTTAATGCTTGGTCTTCATTTCATCACTCTAAAGCTGCTCTTGGTTTTCTTTTCAGCAGAGGATAACAACTTTATTTTTCTTTCTCTACCTTTTTCCCTTAACAATGATTACCATCTGTCAAGTAATACTTCATTTGTATACTTTATTTTTTTATTTTCCTCTACTGAAATGAAAACTAAAGACATATCTTTGTTATTTTATTTTTTCAAAACCCACACTTAAATGGTGCCTAGAAAAGAATTCAACATTTTTGTTGAACAAGTGATCAAAGTTTGGAATTTTAAAATGAAAAAAATGTTTACAGTGAGAATTCAGTAACATATTGTTTAATATTTTTTCTCCATAGAAATTCTGCTGATTATTTTTAAATCCTCTTTATTTCTGAGCAATATTATTAGTCTTTGCAAGTATCGCATTATAAAATTTTAATCTATATCTTAGAAAAATAATTTATAATAGTTACATAGCTTTTTTTGAAGACTCTTTAGTATGCAGTCTTCTTTATTTCCTAGTGTTCAACTATCTTCTTTTCCCTCTTTGATGAACTATTATAATTTTCAAGGCAATATGAAAAACCTATGGAGTATAGTTAGAGGTTAGATTTTCTATGTTATCAATCAGTGCCAGTCTGAGTTACTGTAAGATATATTTCAAGACTAATGCAAGAGCCTACGCATATGCTAACTGAAAAATTGTGTTTGCCTTTTTTCAAATTGAATTTTTCTGAGTTTAAATGCACTAATTTTAAACATTGTACCTAGCTAAAATTTCAAAGATACATGCTTATTACACTCATGAGAAAACAGAAAGTAAAAGCATGCAGAACATACAAAAGTATTATATCTTAAACCATTTCTTTGTTCTTCTTTTACCTCTTTGAAGAAAGATTTCCTGTGGTTATATTTAAAAGGTGAGTATCTAAACACAGTAAGATTTGGTAAAATACAAAAGTGATTCTCTGCATTCAGCATCTGTCTACTCATAGGCTTTCAAAATAAGTATATTGATATTTATATATCAATATATAAATATATTGCTTTTAAATACTGTCATTAGTTGGGTTTCATTCAAGGATGGCGATAGGGGATTAATTTCCTTACTTGATAGCCATTTGCCAGTGAGTTAGTAAATATAGATTTTGAAATGTGTTTATCAATACATAGTCAATTCAAAAAATATGAATTTAATTGTTGTGTAACCTGAACAATGACAGCTGAAACTTGTATATTTACATATATGTTAAAATTAAAAATAAACAGAAATGCTAAATATTCTGTTATACTATTGAATACATTCAATGTTATCTGGACATACATTAGGATAATTTTGTAAACTAAATTTAAAGCATATTGGACCTATTAGCTCAGAGAAAGTGTCAAGATATAAATTCAAATATCCTATAATCTGGTTAAGTGTAATTATCCGTCATCTGGCACGTAAATAGATGTTTGATTATAGGTATGTATATATATATATATATATATATATATATATATATATCTGAATTAGCTAGGTTTTACTCAATAATCTCAATGATTTAAATAGGTCAGTTTATATTTTTTTTATGCTACATGTCTTGTTATGTGTTGTCAGGGACCCTTGATTATGCTGGCCAGATTTAGCAAATAAAAATAAATGGTAGCCTGTTAAATTTCCATTTAAGATTAACAATGGATATCAGTTTTAGTATAAGTATGTCCCATATAATATTTGGGATGTATTTCTACTGATATTATTGTTGCTGTTGTTTTTTGAAAATCAAATCTAACTGAATGATCTGTATTTTATCTAACAACCTCATCTTTGATTTGTCAAAGTAGCTCAGGGAAGCGGGGTGACAGAGTAGCCACAATCCCAGATATCGCTGGTCACCATAACAGAGGAAAAGGAAGTCTGGACTTTCTACATCAGCAGGCAAAGATCAGATCCTTCAATCTCATCACATTTTTTCCCTGTCCTATTTGCAGACAGATAATCCCAGAGAGTGTTATTTTTTTTTTTTCATTTCTTAGTTTACATAAATTAATTCTACCTCTAGGAATCCTCCACAGGTTTCCAGCCAGTTTTTAATATTACCCATTAGGAAAGTAAATTAAGGAGAATATGTTTTGATAATAATTATATTTTATTAAAAACGAGAATGTATTTTCTACTAGCTCAGTAAGTATGGTTAAGAAAGATATGAAGCCTTTGGTCATATCTATGGGATCATATTTTAAATTAACTAAAGGGAACATTTGAAATTGCAGAATTATGCAAAATATTTATTGCATTTAAGAAGAAAATGTAATATAAAATATAGCAGGTAGACAGCTTATCTAATAAAAATAAACATAGCTGGAATAACCCAATAATACTGATTTTTAAAACTATTACTGGAAACTATTTTTTAACAGACAGCACTTCTAAGTCTAATTTTATTTAGAACATGTCTTGCATTGAAAGATTTAGATCCATCTGTTGTTCCATATTTCTTTAACATTTCTGAAGAAATAAAGCTCAGTATTGACTATATATTATCCATCTCTCTCATGAGGGAAAAATCAAATTATGAACTTATATAACAACGGTTGAAATTGAATAATTTACAATACTAGATATTGAAGTAGCAAAGACTAGACAAGAACAAATTAGGTTGATTTCAATGAATACATAGTTGAATTTGGGATACTATACTGGAGGAGGCTTTTTAATATTCAAAAGTGATCAAATCTGAATGTATTGTTTAGTTTGGGATAGCACAATATTGGAGTGTATGAAGAATACAAACAATGCAGATGAATTAGGAAACCAACAATCTAAGAATGATTTATATTTTGTTTGTAATCTGGTTTTACCTTAGAAACACATTGCTTAATGCTTTTTCTTTTTTGTTTATTTATTTGTTTGTTCGCTTTTGCTTGAAGATAATGAATTTACCTTAGATGTAGGAAAACTTGCTATCCCTGCATCTGGAATTTCTATGTGCCTCGTTAGGTTTAAGGAAGTAATGGTAAAATATCAAAGATTTCAAGTATTACTAATGAAGTGATAAAGATTTAACACCTTTTTCCTGCTTCAGGATTTGAAGATATTTGTTATTTTTGTGAGTAGTAATTTTATGTTATTAAGTGTATTTAAAAAAATAAGGGATGGCTGTGAATTATATGCCTCCTTTAATCTCTTGCATTAATTATGATATTCTGTTATTACTATAAATATTTACATTTTAGGGGTATATTTGAACCTTAGAATCTTTAGTGATAAACATTTATATATCAATGGGTGATTTAATATTAATACCACATTATACTTATCATAAAATAAAATGAACTAGTATTTACTGGAAACTATATGCCTTGATTGTAACCTCATTATAATTCATAGATAGATATGTCTTATCATTATTACCATTGATGGTATATTCATACCCTTGCTATTAAGGTTGTGAAAAATCAAGAAAAAATTGTAAAGCTGAAGTTTTATTAATGGAAGAACTCACCTAGACCCACATACCTAACACAAGCTATAAACACACCCTAACCCTAACACAAGCTATAAATACTGTTAAAAACATATTGTTAAGAGTATGAATTAATCAATTGCTAATTGAATATACATAAGATCAAATAAGTCCTAACTCTACTGTTTACCATCCATTTTCTCTGTCCTAGTATTTTTATTTGGAAACCACGAAATGGTTTGTGTCATATGAGACTCAGAAAAAGAGGAAAAATTGCACAAACTTGGGAAAATTATCTACAATTGTACCTCCTTCATAACAAATGATAAAATTATTTAAACAAATACATTTCATCAATTCACTTTAAGTTTATATTTCTATAGTAAATATTTCAATGGACTGGAAACTAATGACAGGGTAAAATAGTGTTCTAGAATATCATTCTAGCTTGCATAGCATAATTCTTGACAGATGTTCTTTAGTAGCAATCCAAAATACTCTCCATCATCAACAAAAAAGAAATAGTGTTAAAAATTTTAACAACATTACCATTCTTTATCTTTTCCCCAAATTTGAGGAATAGAAATGGTAAAGGATGTGGTCTCTATTTATAGATTAGGAAACGAAAGCAGAGAGAGACATTAGAAACCATCTTCAAAAGTACAATATTACTTAATGAGAGAATGATTATTAAAAGAGTTGTAGTATAACATGATTTTCATTTCAATAATTTATGGCTTTTCATTTCTCAGTAAAAGGACAAATCTGTTAATCCAATTTATTTCACCTCCAAGGTACTTTTTATGGAGACTCGGTAACTGAATCTTTTATCAAGTGCTATGGTCTGAATATTTAAGTCCCTTCAAAATTGAAATATTGAAATCCTTACTTCTAAGGTGGTGGTAATAGGAGGTGGGGCTTTGGGAGGTGACTGGGTCATGGAGGGAGGCCTTCATGAATAAAATTACTACCCTCATAAAAGAAGCTCAAGAGATACCTTCCTCACCCCTTCCACTGTGTGAGAACACAGCCAGAAGGTGCTGTCTGTAAGCCAAAAAGTAAGCTCTCACTAGATACCAAATCTGCCTGGATCATGGACTTCCCAGCCTCCAGAACCGTGAGAAATAAATTTCTCCTGTTTGTAAGCTCTCCAGTTTATGGTATTTTCTTACAGCAGTCCAAATGAACAAAGACACCAAGTAAGGCAATATTTGAGGTTGTAAGCCCCCAGTACAGCTTTTACTTTGTGTCTAGAGACAGCAAAACCTCTCAAAAGGCTCAGCTCTTATCCACAAAACAATCTTTTAGAATAAAGTCATCAAAAACTCTCCCGAAGCTTTTGGGAATTTGTTATAATCAGAGAATGGTGCCATTTTCAAAGACACAGTTTAGTAACAAATACAAATATTACTTCGGAATAATGCTAACTGTCTACAATAATTATAAAAATACACAACAATTTTCAAACATTTAAGAAGTTAATCCAAGTAACATTTCTTAACATCATCTGCCTCTCTCATTTATTTTCTTTACACCTTTCTTTACCTCCTTAGGGCCTTTCTTTTGCCCAAATACCATACACATGCATTATTATCTCTTGACCACATGCTTCTATCATTCATTAACTTTTTTTCTACTCAAAGTTTTTTTTTCTTCAATCTAGTCTCCAGGTTCTCCTTTATTAAAGCCTACAAACCTTAACTGAATATGACAGAGCTGAGAAAGTCCCCAGAGTGACTGAAGAATGGAAATGAACTGGTGAATATAAACCCCATGCAGAGTGCAGAGGGTATGGGGGTGGGAACAGGAGCAGTGGGAGGGAAACAATGGAATTTTTATACATTAGTAATTAATAGCTTTTGTCTTATTCGTGATCATTTATGCTCTTTGACATTCAAATTTGTCTCTTTAGCTTAGATTACCACTTACATCCCACACTGTAAATTTATTATGGGTATTTCCACTAGGATATCTCAAAGTCATCTCACAAAATGTTCCAAGGGAGCATCATGAAATCCCCCTGTAACATCAATCTGATCTTCCCATAAGTTTCTAAACTCTCACACTCAAGTTTATCTCTCATCGTGGACTGTCAATGCTATGTCTCACATGTCTCTTTAGGGCATCCATTACCACTACCACCCTAGATGAAGCATCACCTTCTCCTTAAGTTATACACTAGCTTCCAAGTCGATTTCATCTTAGTTTTTGTGAGCTTCTTCTAATATTAATATATTGTCTACATTTTGGCATGAGGAGACAATTTGAAATGCATAAAATCCTTTAGTGGATTGTATCAGGACAGATAACTTTAATATAATCTCCAATACCCTGAGTAATCTAATTATTGTCCATCCACCTCTGCCTCATGATCTTGTGATTTTCTACCCTTTGCTTTTATAATGCAGTTATAAACCCTTTTTCATTTTTCTGGAAGGAATTTTAATTGCTTTATTACATGATCATTGTTCACCAGATTTCTTCTGTCAGGACTCTCATTCATTTTCATAGAAATTAGGAAATATGAGACAAAGCAAGAATTGAGGGAATCTGATGATGAGGCTAGACATAAACAGAAATTATTAATTAAATGTAACTAGTGGTTTTGGGACTTTCTTAACATAAGAATATGAGACTAATTTTAATACAAATAGAGATGATCATTGTATTTAAGTATAGATAATGAATTCTCTGCAGAATAATAATGCTTTGATGTTCTAGTATAAGAAAATGGAGGAAGTAATCTCAACCTTAGAGATAAAATATTTACTGTGTAGAAAAAATTTTAAAAAATTATTTCATGTGATAAAATCAGAAATATCAGATGAACTAATCCATCTGCATAATTTGGGAAACATTTTTTCTTAGTTTTCTAGAAATTTTATCATAAATCATCCTCTGACAAAATAATTATTTGAAATATAACTTCAGTTCTGTTTTCAAATTTGTATGAAAACTTCTAGAGTTATGCTGCAAGGATAATATTCAAAGTTTACTTCCCTGGATGAGCATATTTGGTTTCAATTCTGTTTTAGTAAAAGGGTATTACTTAGATAACCTATGAAGACCTTCAAGCTCTATAATTTTACGAGTTAGTTTCATCCTTCTTTATAGAATTGAATCAATTTAATTTTTAGTTCTAGTCACAGAAATAAGAAACATGAAGTCTGGGGTCTTTTGGAAAGGCTTACTGTTGAACAAATCTTTGACCCTTGGCAAATTGCTAACTTCTCTTTTTCTGTTTTCCTTAAATAGCACTTCCCAAAAGTGCCCTTTAGAGCTGGTTGAGTCTTAGCCAATACATGAAAAGCACTATATTAATGCTAAATGTCTCTGGTAATGGTAATGAAATAACTATAAAGTATATGTGCTTCTGTCTTCTAAATTGTCACTATTCTATTATTCTTTTGCTAAAATAATATATACACACATATATTATATATATAAAACTTTAAACAAGAAATAATTCATTCAAGAAGATATATTTATTTCAATACGTACAGAGCAACTGTGCTAGATCCTAGGAATTTAGTGGAATTTAGTGATGAACAGTCAGATTTGCTGTTTTACAGGCTTATGTTCTTGGTGGGAACAATAAAATTTAGGCTTCTATGAAGAAGGATAGTATAAGTAAAATGCCCCAACAAGGCATAGGTTTGAGTAACAAATAGAAGGCTCTGTGAATAAAATACAAAGAGCAAGGAGGTGAGGAGAACAGACATAAGAAGAAAACCACTATTAATCTTATGTCTGTTCTCACAATGAGATATCACTTAACTCCAGTGAGAATGGCCTTTATCAAAAAGACCCCAAACAACAAATGCTGGCGTGGATGCAGAGAGAGAGGAACACTCCTACACTGCTGGTGGGACTGTAAACTAGTTCAACCTCTGTGGAAAGCAATTTGGAGATACCTTAAAGCGATACAAGTAAATCTACCATTTGACCCAACAATCCCATTACTGGGCATCTACCCAAAAGATCCAATGACACTCTACAAGAAAGACACCTGCACTCGAATGTTTATAGCAGCACAATTCATAATCGCAAGGCTGTGGAAGCAGCCCAAGTGCCCATCAATCCAAGAATGGATTAATAAAATGTGGTATATGTATACCATGGACTACTATTCAGCTCTAAGAAACAATGGTGATATAGCACATCTAATATTTTCCTGGTTAGAGCTGGAACCCATACTACTAAGTGAAGTATCCCAAGAATGGAAAAATA